>JACXGK010011131.1:0-16579 GCA_016801125.1 Novumbra hubbsi
AATCCTCATAGACATTCCCAAGGTAACAAATCCATTTCCAGGGACTATATGGTCACTGTTAGCACAGTCTGTGGAATTATCAAGAGGTTTGCTACCCACAGATTTTAGGTAAATGGCCCAGGACATCTAATCTGAAGATCGGATCTGACCTGAAGAGAAGGTTTAACCCACACCATGCACCATCTACCAACTATGGTTATATGGTGGGAAACCTAGAAAGACCCCTGTGCTGAAAGAGAGATACTAGAAAGCTTAACCTTTACAGAAAACCAAATAAGTTTTCAAAAACAAGAAGACCCAACCTGCAGTCGTGGGGGATATTAGATGAGAAGTTGCTTTTCTGCTTTTAATAGTGGGGAATCTGAATATATGAAATGCATCATGACTTAATCTAATTATTATTATTACGGTGGTTTGAGCACAATGGTCAGCTATGTCCAGAAACTGGGTGTTTATTGAAAGGTGTGGGTCTTCCAGTAGATCAACAAACCCAAAATCCTCAAGAAATACTGGAATGTTCTGAAGTGACCGTGATTAGGCCACATCTTCACTCGATTGAACACCTATAGCAAGAGCTGAAGTCAGCACCTTTTTAATGGTTACCAAAACCTTTTAGTAGCAGTTATCTTTGCCAAAGGACTAAATATTGAGTATCAGGTGCCAATTTTATGTATTCCATTTATGTATTCTGTATTACTATAATAAATGTAAACATGTCAGTAAATCAATTTCTGAAATACAAATAATGTCAATGCTAATGTGAAACCAAAAGGATGATTAATAAATTGTGCAAGGGTTTGTATTATAATTTCTGCTGAACTGTATTCCACTAAATACAATTACATGCATGACAAGCAATTGCCATGTATAGCATAAGATCTATAGAAACCTTATATTAATGGAGGACACTGTAGCTTTATATTTACTATTGATTAGATCATAGCTATAAATCAGCATATTCAATTAAGCTTTTTCTTACAGTATTAATCCCAACTTTAACAACAATGAAAAAGGGATCACAGCATACTCCTACAACAGATGTCATACCTTCTCGCCCAGTTTTCTCAATGCAGTAAATATCTCCACCTTTTGTTGAGTGTAAACATCCTTCAAAAGTTTTCCCACCATGACATCACGGTCCATCTGCAATGAATTTCACAAGATTAGGCTAAACCTTCAGTGGTGGACGAATCTCATTCCTAGATTAAAAGTGAATCGATCAGATTCTCCATTGACCCTGATTAAGAGTCAAGGGCGAATCTTAATTTGAAACACTAATGTAAGCACAACTGGATCCACACCGACCTCTGCTAATCTGGTTCTCAACTGCCCCGGCTGCTTCTTGGCAAACATTCGAATCACCTCCGGGGTCTTGAACGCCTGGCTAATGGCAGCCTGGATAGCCTAATAAACAGGAGGAAGGTTTTACCGTGTTTCAGAACAGGCTTGTACAAAATGTTGAGGGCAGCTAAAGAAGCGGTGCCTTGAAAAATATTGCATTTCACACACACAGGTTTCACTTTTCTAACCCAAACCAATAAAAACTATTAAAACAGTCGGCCAGTGCCTAAACCCTTAAATTTCATCCCAGCCAGGCTATTCTTTGTTATGTCAATCTTACTTGGCCTTTTATGTCCCGTGCAGATCGAGTTCTAATCGAGTCCCTACCAGTTGCATTCCTCCAAGTTCGTCCACCAGTGTCATGTTGCCTGTCACCATCTTCTTCAGAGACTCGTTGAACTCACTCAGCTGTTCCAGGGTTTCTTTCTTGGTCTCCACATACTCTTCCTCATCTAGGTCTTCTCTGAAATAAACAGAGAGCCCTCGTAATGGAGGAAGAGTAGCTATGGGTGTAAAGTTTTAGAGACGTGCTCTGAATGCCACACTTGTAGTTATAAATGCATTAAGAAATACTTTTAAAGTCCAATGTATGACAGCAATAAGTCATGGGTCCTCGTGGCTTTACAGACTTGAAATAAGTAGAAAGATTTGAGACGAAAATATCTGATTCAGAGGTGAATGTCCCATTACTACTCATTATTGGCTATGATGAAATCTAACATTCCAAACACAAAGCATTAACTAAAATGTAAGATAATGGTAATAAAATCAATCAAAGAAAATTATGATTTAGAAAAAAGCAATGTTCTCTACAAGGTATTTGATGTAAATAGTAATCTGTCCTTGGCATACAAACCTGTCAAAATAGTGGTAAAAGGGGCTCCATTAGGTGTAAGCATAATTACATTCTTAACAAAAGAAAGTTAGCAGCCTAATGGACAGAAGTCAAAACATACAAATTTGTAAATTATTCTACTACAACAAATATTTGTTTTATTCTAATTATTACATCAAATAATTTTTTATTTTTGAGGCTCAGAGTGAAAATTGTTCGTCTGGAGCATGTGTCAATTATGTTAATTAACCTGAACTACAGAAATTAGAGTACTAAGTCAATCACATATAATGTGATTGTTTAAATCACAGTATTAGATCACAGTACAATGTCTTACTGTTAATGGAACAATGACGGATACAACGGAATATAAAGGGTAATAAAAAAATAGTGACAATATTACAAACTTAACATTTCAGTCTGGTAACTTTAAAGATTTTCTCCATATCGCCCAGCTGGCCACCAGTTCCTTGTTATACTCATAGGAATCATAGAAATATGATGAATGTAACAAATAGATGTAAGTCTGTGCTTGGAACAAAAGGTCTAGACAACCCATGTGAACCCACATGCCCAAGGTACCTGCACTCTTCCAAATCTTGGAGCTGTTGCATCAATCTGTCCAGTTGCTCCTCCATGTTTTGTTTTAGTTTACCAGTTTCTGATTTGCCACGTGAAGCCATGCTGCCACCCTGAAATGTATAAATAATACTTTACTGTAACATGCCCAGAATGTGATAACAACCAGATTTCTTTTTTTACCTATACACTTCACACGTTTGGATTTAAAATCAAACGTACAAATAGATGGTCTCCTTTTATTTTAGGTTGTTTCATTTGCTTAAAACATTTTAAATTGGTGAAAAAAACGAATAAAAAACATATGCTTAAACTTCACAGATTTTAAATCCAAACATATACGCCAAAAGAAAACATAATTGACTGGTCCAATACACTACTCGCATTTACAACATAGACCGTAAACATATGTAGGCTAATGTGGCTACGGGGGCAATAAGGATATTCGTGTAAAATTAATACATTTTAGATTTAAATCCATTTTCGTTTCCATGACTTTGTTTGAGTAGAGGTCCTTTAATTTCTTTACTGTATACAGCTATTGACGTAATAGCAAGTGTGTCAAAACAGACTCGCGAAGTTACATTCCGAAGCTCTGGCCAATTAGACACTGTCTAGCCTTCGCTCTGAACACTACCGCATTTCTTGTTGCAGCTATGTTCTATTGATTTGTTACCACTGGCAGTGAAATACATTTGTTTAGTTTTTCAAAATATTTAGCAATAAATAAAATGTTCTGCCGGGAACTGAATCGCTACAGTATTATCGTTTATTGTTTGCTAACGTCGTTAGCTGTAGCTACTAAACTGAAAACATGGCTAAGTAATCCTTACCTTGATGGTCACAACAGCTTAATATTACAGCAAAATAAATCGTCTCAACTAAATCAGCTTAGGGAAGAGGTGACCATGTCTTTAAATAGTTAAACTAGAAGTAATTTATGTAAAAAAATAGTAAACAATCCCACAGTACAAAAAAAGGTGTGTGAGTTGTTTGAACGTAGCTCTGGTCCGTACGTGGTTCCGTTTTTCTTTCAGGGGATTTTTAGCCAATCATATATCTCTATTTTATATCTGTCCAATCAAATATTAAACCAATATTGTAGGTCCTAAACAAACATATATTTTATATTGTTGAAACAGCGAAATGGTTCTTAGATCATGTGTAGGGAATACTGAACGAAGTTGTTCTCCGCTCATGTGCAGATAACTGAATAGGCCTAGAGCTGAACGACCACATACTGAGTTGGTTTACTTTACGTTATGAATAATGCAATTATATTTTGATACAACATTTTTCTATTATAATTTTCAAGTGGTGTCAAAGCAATACAACAATAAAGGTTAACATAAAATAACACATACAAACCTACATACACAGAGACCTATACGTTTGTTTTATTATAATACAAAGAGAAAAGCAAATAAATAAATGGAATTAAAAATAAAACATTATCATTAGGTCTTCAGCTAGTTGTCCCACGGGTCATGGCAGGTTGTCACATATTTTGCTGCTAAAAGTGAGCAGTTGGGTTTTTCTCCTTATATGTAATGATTTCTTTCTTTATCTGGTAGGCTCTCAAATCCTTTTATATTTGTTTTGAATTTTGGGGCATATACTGTCACAAATGTCTTTATGTTGGTCAGAATCTGATAATCTCTCTGTATTTATGCTGTAGGTGGCGATGTCTGCACTTAATTCAAATTGTGCGATTAGCAATACTAACTAAAGAAGAAAAATAATATGGGGAGAAAAGAAAAACAACAGTAGAAGAGCCAGTCGATGTTGTGTTTAAGCGGAAATATGATTGGGAAAGGATTAGGCTAAGCGAGAGCATTAAGAATGTTAGGGGGTCAAGGGAATTCGCTTAGGTCACATTTATCTTGCTTCTTAAAGGACTGTCAGATAGGATATATATTCTATCTCTGGCCACACTCCTATACCGTAGGCGGCGGTAATGCACCATTGAAATTGGATGCCACCGCCTTTAAACATCAAAGAAGATCAGTTAAATGTGGGTAAAAGTTAGCTAGCTAAAAGATCTTTGGGTAAAACACAACCACATGAAAAACGATTTGGACTAGTGGTGAGTGAAAGCAAAAGTAATCAATAGTGCCACTCTTGAAAATTCAGTGTAACGTTTTTTATTGCCAATAGTATATTTTCACTATCGTTTGGGGAAGACGACATTTGTAATAAAAACGGAATGCTAAATTCAACCCTGTTATTTAAGTTGTTATGAATATTTTGATTGAAAGAGGAAATATAAGGTTCATGTTTGTTGAAGTGTGTGTACAATTTTCAGGATGATTAGAATAAATATAACCCCCTGATCAAATCTTAATGTTAATGCATATTTTTGATCAAATATGAAGGCCGATAATGTTCTGATAGCCTGCTTTAGCAGTCAAATTGTGAGTATTTTAAAACAAAAATTGTACACTGCTTAAAAAGAAATTACTTGAACATTTAATCATCGCGGTATAGCACCAAGTCAGTTAAACTTCAGGGACATCAATCTGTCTGGTTAGGAAGCCTACGCGAATCAATGTGAATCAGTTTAATTTGTTTTGGGTCAAATGAAAGCGACAACAGGTGCATTGGAAAGGCAACAGCAAGACAACTCCCTAAAAGGGAATGGTTTTCAGGTGGTGGTGCTCTCTCCTCTTCCCTGAGGGATTATTCTCTAGTTTTGCGTATAGTTAGTGTCCTTGCTAATAGCTAATCACGAGGTATCATGAGGCGTTGCCTGCTGTTAATTCAGGTTTCACCGGTAGTCCTACCAGACGGTTTGCTGTGTCTCCCAGTACAGTCTCAAGAAGTTGGAATAGATACCAGTAGACGGGCCATTACACAAGAGGAGCTGGACAAGGTTCACACTGAGCACAAGCGGCAGATGTGTAAGAGTCTGGAGACACCTTGGTGAATGTTTTGCTGAATGCAACATTATCCAGCATGACCGGTTTGGTGGTGGGTCAGTGATGATCTGGGGAGGCATATCTGTGGAGGGTTGCAAAAAAGCACATCAGAGGATGTACTTCCTGCTGATTCTGACCTCCATGTGCTAGCCAACATTACCCTGACTGCTGTTAGGTACCGGGATGAATTCCACAGAGCCATTGCTAGGCCTTATGCTGGTGCAGTGGGCCCTGGGTTCCTCCTGGTGTAGGTCATAGCCTGGCCTCATTAGGCCAGATTGTGTAGGCAGTTCCTGGATGATGAAGGCATTGATGAGATTGACTGGCCCTCACATTCTCCAGACCTAAATCCAATTGAGAAACTCTGGAATGTTATGTATCGATGCATCCGACACCCTCCAACGTCTCATCAGGAGCATGCCCAGACGTTGTCTGGAGTGCATAAAGGTCTGTGGGGGTCACCCACACTAATGAGTCACATTGTGAGTTGCCGGGATTAAATTGACATTAATTGAAACAGCCTGTGATTTCAATTGTTTACTTAGGTTTTCAGTGTGAGTATAAATCCAGCCCTTAATCAATTGGTGATTTTCATTTCCATTGACTGTTGTTATGTCACTTTATTCTCAACGACTTACATAATGTTCAGTAAAGATTTTGATCTGTTTGTATATTTTTTTTGAGCAGTGTACTTAAGCAAGGGACGTCTTATTATTATTCTACAAGAATTTACTAGAATATCTGTCCAAATAATATTCACAGTGTCCTTTCTGTGACGGGTTGAACTCCAAAGAAACTTTACTAAGAAATAAATGTCTAATAATGATTGGGAGGTGGGAAAATGCATTTTCTCAAAGGTTTAACTAGTCCACCATCAGATGTAGTGTCATTTTGACACTACAGTAGATTTTTTTGGAGCATCTGTACACTGACACGCTGCCCTGCGCAACATTTCTGCACTGCTCTTTTTTGCTCTTCTGGTTGGATGCAAACTGCATTTTGTTGTACTGTGCTTGTACTGTTCAATGACAATAAAGTTCAATCGAATCAAATCTAAAGAACCTATTTGTTAAGAAGTATTTAGAGCCTCTATAACAGCTTAGCGCAGGTGGATTTGGGCAGTTTGGCCCATTTCTTGTCGATCTTCTCAAGCTCTGTCACAAGTTGGGGCCCCAGCGGGCCTAACTTGGTTGACGGAGACCTTTGATTTGGCCCGCCATGCCATATAATAAATTACAGTTTGGTATAATACAACGTTACTTTCAGTGAAGTTTGATTGTTGGCCCTTCATATGAAAATGTTTGGGCACCCCTGCACTATATGGACAAACGTATTGGGACACCTACACACTTCAGCACTTGGCAAACTTCACAAACTGGTTTGTTGCAATAGTGGCATCCTATTACAGTACCACGCTCTAATTCAGTGAGCTCTTTAGAACGACCCGTTCCTTCACAAATGTTTGTAAAGGCAGACTAGATGGCTAGGTGTTTGATTTCATACACCTGTGTCAATGGGACTGAATGAAACACCTGAGTTCAATGATTATGAGGTGTGGCCTCATACTTTTGTCCATATATTGTATGTATATATCTTCACAAAGGTTTGTAATCAACACTATGTTTTCTTTTTCAGTGCTGAGCGTTTACTATATTCAATGGAGCCTCAAAGAAGAACCAAAGTGGTGCTTCTGGCTTGTGGGTCTTTTAACCCGATAACAAATATGCACCTGCGTATGTTTGAACTGGCACGGGATTACTTGGAGGATACAGGTATGCTGATTGATTATCTGTTGTCATCAACAGGCATCCCATGGTCACATTTTGCATTGCTTCCCAGTTACAAAAAGGAAGCCGTTAATCTGTCACTCAACAGTCGCATTGATGCCATGGTCCCTAATATTAGTTCATTGTGTGGTCCAATACAATTAGCTGGGCCAACTCCTCTCTTTGTGTTTTAGGCCAGTACGTAGTTGTGAAGGGCATCATCTCTGCGGTGGGTGATGGATATAAGAAGAAAGGTCTGATTGAGGCCAGTCATCGAGTTGAGATGGCTAAGTTGGCCATTGACCCCTCTGACTGGATCAAGGTTGACGCATGGGAGAGCGAGCAGACTGAATGGGTGGAGACGGCAAAAGTGATTCGGTGAATGGGGAATATTTTTGCTTGGAAAGGGTCGATTTATTCATGTTGTCTGTTTTTGTAATTCAAATACATTTTGATTTAGATATTTACAAAGAGGGGGAAAGAGCATTACTAGTGAAAAGATTCACTGTACCGGTCACATTACTGTCAAGCCATTTCATTGTGAGACATACTGGAATATTCCTTAGTTCCATTGCACTTTATCTTGTGTCAAAGTAGTTGTGGTTCCTGTGCCCCTTAGGCATTATTATAAAGAACTTGTGTCAGAAGAACAGAGCATTGACGAGGTGGACAATGTGAAGTACACAAAGAGAAGGAAGGTTGATTCAACAGGTTTTTCCTCTTATCCAAAAACCAGAGGTAAACAATAAAAATTGAATTCTCAACTAGCATTCCTAAGACCAATGAAAAGTGCATTTTGGTTGGGCCCTTTTCTACATCCAGCAAAGAAGACGCCTTGCTTTAATTCATTGTGTATGCATCTGTTTAATAACACTGTCTGTGTGGGGTGTCACGAGCCACATAAGATGGTGGTGTTTTAGATCCCAGTTCAGTAGTTGGGCATTCTGTATGCAGCTGATTTTGTATTGTGCTGGTATATGTTTGCTTGTTTAGTAGTTGTCCAGTACATTTGGGTTACACAGGTGAGGATTAATTATTTTCTCAAGTGTGGAAATTAAACCAGATTTTTGACCCCTTTATCTTATGGACAATTTTTCTTTTGTTGTGCTCATATGCAGGAACGTAAACCCATTACGTCAGCCACTCCAACTGTCTATGTTTGTGTGTATGTATATATTGGGACAAAAAAAGGACACCCCATGAAAAATGTTGTTCTTTTGTTACGGATTATGGACATAATTATGGACTTCTTTCAAACAATATCTATAGATAAAGGTTTACAAAGATAATTTACAACTATGCCATTTCCTACTGAGGAATAGCTGGTATTGCCCCTATGGCTGAAATAACCTAAATAAGAAGTTTCCTATAACTGTCTATCAGTCTCTGGGATAACTTTTTTTTTTCACTCCTTTATGCAGAATGTTATCAGCTGTGATGTTTGAGGGGTTTCAAATCACCTTACAGCATCTCGGTAGGATTAAGATCAGGGCTTTGACTTGGCCATTCCAGAACTTTCCATTTCTTTCTTTTTCTGCCATTCCTTGGTGAATTTACTGGAAAAACGTTCTCCCATTCGATGTCAGAGGTATATAGGAAACTTCTTAATGAGGTTATTTCAGCTAAAGGGGGCAATACCAGCAATTATGGCATAGGGTGTCTTAACTTTTACTCGTTAGGAAATGACATCTTTGTAAATCTATTGTTAAATAATTGATATCATGTTTAAAATGTAATTGTTTTTGGCTCAATTACATCACCTTGATCAATAGATATTGTTTCAAATATGTCCATATTTCTAAATATTTCATGGGGTGACAAATTTTTTTCACATGACTGTGTGTTTGTATGTTGCTGAAGTTGAGTACAGCAGGATTATATCCAGACTTAATTCAGATTAATAAAGAACTTTTAATCACTCTGAACCCTTTAGATAATAGCCCTCAGCTAAAGTTCCTGTGCGGTGCAGATGTCCTGGAGTCTTTCGGTGTGCCCAACCTGTGGAAGCCTGAAGAAATAGCAGAGATTGTTAGCTGCTATGGTCTGGTGTGCATCACACGCAATGGCTGTGATGCCCACAAGTTCATCCACCAATCAGAGGTGCTGTGGAAGCACCGCAAGAACATCCATGTGGTCCGTGAGTGGGTGACCAATGAAATCTCAGCGACACATGTGCGACGGGCCCTGCGCCGTGGCCAGACCGTACGCTACTTATTGCCAGACGCTGTGTTAAGTTACATCCAAGAACATGGCCTGTACAGTGCCGAGAGTGAGCAGAAGAACACGGACGTCATCCTAGCCCCGCTACAAAGATACACTGGCCCTTCCTCTTCCAGTTGACGTAGCCACGCTGGCTGATTTTGAATACTTTAAGACTTTTTTTTTTTTATTACTTTAAGATCAGATTTGTGACTGCACTGATGTCTTTGTATATTTTGTGAGACGCTAGCAGTATATGAACGGACTTTGCATGTGTTTATAGAGCCTTTTTTCCCCTTTTTATATACCTGCTAAACATAAATCCGGAAGTTGAGAATGTATATTGCAAAAATATTGTATAGTATATTGTAATCATACCATACCGTTCGCATAAATTTGAGGACGCAAACCTAATGTATTCTGGTCATTATGAATAGTATGTTTTTGGTTCAAATAAAGTAAACTTATCTTTTAACCGTACCATTTATGTTATTTGTGTTTTCAAGATGAATGTGTTGTATTTTGTCATGCTAGATTGTTCCACTTTGGTGAGTGTGGCTTGAAGCAAGAAGGGGAATAGGGGAAAAGTGTCATGGTTCTTAAATCCCTAAACCATACCATTATGACTATTACAATTGCAATAGTGAATAGTAAGAAGTTTAATAACAGCTAGTCTGATGTGTATTGTTCATCTGAACTGCAATGTCCCATATACTTCAATGTCACAATAGGACTTTAGTTGTTTGTCAAATCGCAATAATAACTGGTAACAATAAGAATAGGTACGAAGAATTTGGAATAAGTAATAATATCTAAACAATTTCTAGTAAAACTGAAAAGTTACTTGTAATCATAATTACCTTTCTAAGTAATATGTCAATTCACTGACAAAGACGAATAAAAGCTGCAATAGTTGTGTGACTAAGCAATGTTCCCATTATCTGGGTCAAAATACATTTGCTTATGCTACAGTTCACTAAGATGCCAATGACAGAATGTGTGCGTGGTCTAATGGGTTGCACATAAACGTGTGGTGTGGTTCCCACAAAGACCCACCCCAGCAATCCACCAGCAGCCAGTGAGCAGAAGGCACAGCTCGCTCTCATTCCTGAGGTCCTTTCAAATTCTGATTTTGCCATAATCTATGGTCATATCATCATAGTATGAATTTCAAGGTAAATATTTTACCTCTCACTGCATGAGTCTAAGATGTTTTTTAATAACTCAATTCCACTATTCTAGATGTTTCTTAAATGTTGTTTGTGCATGAGTGTTTTGTGTTTCTCTCTATTTTATCTTGGATTAGTGTCCTTGTTACTTTGGACGTTTGTACCGTGGAGAAAGCCCTGTTTCTGCCCTTTTGTTAATTTAATGAAAATACTTTAAATAAAATCAAAAAGCCTGCTTTTAATTTATACCTATTGAGCTATAATGCACATTTAAAAGGTTAAAATATACATTTATCAAAAGGCTGTATTCAAAACCCTATTCCAAAGTGGTCTGCGCAAATGTGAATAGTATATAAAATTTAACAATGGGTTTTTACCATTTCCCTCCACGGCCCTTGAAATGTATTTTAATGTATGCAAATGGTTTTTCAACCAAAATTCAGAGGGTCAGCCGCACGATTTAAAGTAGATTTGTTCTTGTTAGCATTTACGTGTTTGGCCCTAGAGGGAGGGGAAACAGCACGAAGCAAATAATATTACGAATTTGTAACACCTTTTGGGTTGTGCTTTGCCCACAGCAAGCACATCAAATAACTTGAGTAATTAGCCTACTACATTTATAGATGTGCGTTGCTGTAAGCAGCAGAATGCAAAGAATATTGACTAAAACAAACTGAGTTGTGCCCCTTCTTATAACATGTGTATATAATGAACAAAAAGTTGTGGATCATAAATAATAATAATAAGACATCATATATATTTATTATTATTATTTTGACACTGGACCTCCCCTGAAAAGTGTTAATCTCCAGTCACGTGACATATGATCCAAAATGGCAACCTTCGTGTTCTGATGAATAATACTTTTTTGTTTGTTTCCTTCGTAGCTTAGAATACGAATAGATAACATACATTGGAGAGGAAAGGCACGCGGCCTCTTTTGTTGTTGTTTACTTTAAGACAATCAAGACAGTGATATTTGTTTCAAGGGTTATATTATGCACTGTTGGTCATATTGAAACCGATTGCTAGCTAGCTGGCACAATTAGTTAGCTAGCTAGTAAGTTAAGCTAAAGGTACTTGGAAATAAAGGAAAAACAATGGAAGAGTTGAGTGCGGATGAGGTAAGATAACGTTACTAGCTAAATAGGTAAGGTTTTCAGTTGTTTCCGATTAATGTCGAGTAACATTGCTGCCTTTCGTTGGGATCTGTCGTTGTTGCAGTTTCCATTTCAAAGGCTACCTTGTTAACTGATAGCTAAACCGTTAACTAGCTGAGTCAGTGACAGGACTGTAACGCTAGGTAGTTAGCTAGCCCCAGTAGGAGCATAGATGCTGGAGATCTGGCTAACTAATATTGGCGTATCAACGCACGTCTTCATATGACGCTGAACAGTTAAGTAACTATGATAACTAATACGGATTTGGATAAATAGATGATTCGTGTTTTCCCATATAGCGAGTAGTGTAGCTACATACTGGGTGTTTAGGCCACACCATCTAACGTTAGCCTAACAGCTAGCAAGGCGACTCAGCACAACGACGTTAACACAGCAGGCATTGTGAGCAATCAAGTCAATTTAGCGTGCCGGTTAACTAGCCTGTTTCTATCATGTTGTTTGTAAAAAGTTCAATTTATTTAAGACGTTATTTTTCATATATTCAAATGCACCCGTGATTTAATTGTCATTACGTATTAAATTGGGATCTACGGTGAAACAGCAACCAGGATCATCATCATCCGTGGTTCATATCGGTCTGTTAGCGATGCGACTAACAGGCATTAGGTACACATTCATCATATCCTACTAGGTCATTGTCTTCTGTTCTTTGCAGATCCGCAGAAGGAGACTGGCCAGACTGGCAGGAGGGCAAACATCCCAGCCTAGCACCCCCCTCAGCACTCCTCTGACATCTCCACAAAGAGAGACCCCGCCAGGGCCTCTTCCTGGGACCTCAGGGGCCACACCCCAGCCCCTACCACCAGCCACCTCGAACTCACTGGGGTTCAATGCCCAGAGTGTCACCCCTGCCACCTCTCCTATTTGCACATCTGGTATGAGCACATTTTAGGCAGAGCAAGAAAAAACAACAAAGCCTCAATATTTATGTGGCATGCATTAGCAATTTAAAAAAATATATATCTAAGTCATAGTATTCAAACAAACACAGATTACTTTTCACAAGTCAAACGCTAATGGTCAATTAGGGATTTTCTAAAGAAGGGCATCCCTGGAATTCAGGAATATAAACTGCTATAACAAATTAGGGGAACACTTAAATAACACTTCGGGTCTTGATGAAGAAAATATATTAACGATCAAAATCTTTACTGTACGTTGTGTAAAGGGTTAACAAATAAGGATGATGTTGCAGGCAGCATAACGTTCACCATGGCGTCTCCAGAGTTTTTACGTCTGTCACATGTTCTCAGTGTGAACCTGCTCATATCTGTGACGAGAACGGGACCTGTAAATTCTGGTGTTCTCTGGCAAATGCCAATGGAGCTGCGCAGTGCTGACCTGTGAGCACAGGTCTCACGAGATGTCGTTGAGCCCACATGCCACCCTCATGGGGTGTGTGTCTGACAGTTTGGTCTAAAACATGCATACCAATAGCCTGCAGGAGGTCTTTTTGTGGGGTTTTGGCAGTGTTCCTCCTCGCACAAAGGAGCAGATACCGTTCCTGCTGCTGGGTTGACGCCCTTCTACGCCCCGTCCAGTTCTCCTCGTGTAATGGCCGTCTCCTGGTATATCCATGCTCTTAAAACTGAACTGGGAGACACAGCAAACCTTCTTGTGAAATGACTGCCCGTGCAACCTGAATGGGTTGCAGGAACCGCCTCATACCACCAGTAGTTACGAATGCATTAGCAGTGTGCTAAACTTGAGAAGAGTCAGTCAGGAAGGATAAGGCAAGAGCAATTGTCTGTGGCCTTGCTGTTGCTGTTCCAGTGCACCTGCTGTCGCCTATGCCTTCTGACTGGACAACTTGATATCTCTGAAGTTTAATTGACTTGGTGCTATATTGTGATGATTGTATTTCCATTTTTTTAAGCAGTGTATGTTGTATTGAGTGAATTGGCCTATGTAGAAATACAGGAAAAAGGGCCTGTATAGAAATAATAAGAAATCCAAACTTTAGAATTCACTTTTCCTGGACTTGCCATTGTGCCCTGAACCAGGTGAAATGGACCCACTTGAGCCTGAGTTTAGCTGAGAGCAGATGGGTGAGAGTGATAACATTTAGCAAGTGGTTTGTATAGGTCTGAGTGAAAGGCACTGTGGCATTTTACAGGCTACTTTCAAATTGTGGGCATATTCGTGTAAAATGCACATGTTATTACATATCCCATATAAACCCCTTTAGAGTCTATCCAAAGTGAGAACACCCAGATATTGACTTGGTTTTTGACCTCCAGTGATACTAAATGCTTGGGGTGAGAAAGATATAATGTTTAAATGCCCATGAAGGTTTTTTCTTTGTGTTGTATTTTCTTTGTTTTCCTAAACAGTTGTGGATGCCAGTGTCATCAAGTTAGGTCAGTGTTAAGTGCTGCTTTTACCAAATATTGACCCTTGCACCTTTAAGTCTAAATGATAAATTATAAAAAGTTTAATGATGAAATCCTGAAGTATTTCACTTTCATTTGGATGTACTTTCAAGTTTTTACTTGGTAGTTTAAGAGAGAGAGAGAGAGAAGTTCAACCAACATATGAAACAACACATCGTTTTACTTACCCAGTTGCTATCTATAGACATGGGATGACGGCAGTTTAGGTATTTGTTTACTTGCCCTGACTGGCCCTGTTTCCTTAAGCTAATGTTTTAGCATCTGTGGCACAAATTCCAATAAAATAATGGGAATGATATAATTGTATTTAAATCTTACTTTCAAACCTTTCACATTGTTAGCTACTTGACTTGAATGGAACTTGTGCTACTAATGCTAATATGTTAGTTTTTTGGGGAAATTGTGGGGGGGAGATTGTTGTCACAAATTGTTGAAATAGGCTATTGCTTACTGGGTAAAAACACCAGTATGTCATTTAATTAACGGATTTATTCAAATGTTGTTGCACCCTTTAAAGAAAATAGCCATTGCATTCCAGTTAGTGTGTAAACAGTTACCATAATAGCATTCTAGTGATTTCTGTAGACCCATTTTGTTTCACCCTACCATAGTCACGTAACAGCCTTCTAGCCTTGGGACTCCAGCTTCATATTTGATATTTTCCTGAACTAACTTCCACCTAAACTCATTCAACTAGGCCAATGCGATTATTGGAAAATGTGCGCAAGGAGGCCCGTTGTTTATGCATGCTGTTACTTCAGTTGGCAAGTCAAACCCAACCTGTCTAAACCATAACCAAGTTAACAAATATACCAGTGACATTACCGTAGCATAATGTAGGATGCCTTTCGAGGTGGAGCCACAAGTTTCTCCTCCCATGATTAAAATATTTTGCCTTTCCCTGAAAGATGTTTGTTGAATTTGATGTTATAATTTTAATTCCTTTGGCGTTTCTGGCTTCTGTTTGTTGATTGCCTTACAGTATATAATTCAGTTAATGACTAGGTTTGTTGCAACACAGATACACATGTTTGCATATGAAGGGAAAGAAAATATATATTTGGGGGGATGTTAATTTATTTACAACTTTATATTCAAAGATCCTCTTTCTTGTAATCTTTAGGGTAAAAAGGTTTTAATTAACACATTTAACAAGGGACAAGAGCTGGCCTTAAGCTTTAACAATAACGCTCTTTTTAACTGCACATTTGCCATGTGTAACATTTACGCCTTGGTTTACACGGCCCAGGAATTCCACCTTATTTCAGAGTTTTCTTAGTTAGATAAATATTTTTTTTTTTTAATCTTTGCATATTGGCATTATCAGCTTTCCAATTACCATTCACTTGCACAGTTGAGTGCCCCTGTTACTTCCATGATATATATATATAATTATTTTTACCCCCAACTGGTTTAGTTTCATCCTAAGGCAACCCTGCTTATGGGCACGCCCCAACAACCCTAATTCCTGAAACTCTACTTTATAAAAGGAATCTGTTGTCATTTGGGAAAGTACTCTCTCTCTTTTTTTTTGCCCTTATTTTGTATGTCCTTTCATATTTGTTCCAGGGGTGGCCTACCGTAGTCAGAGCAGCGAGGGTGTGAGCTCCCTCTCCAGCTCTCCATCCAACAGCTTAGAGACCCAGTCCCAGAGTCTGTCTCGATCCCAGAGCATGGACATTGACACTGCCTCCTGTGAAAAGAGGTGAGCTACACAGACAGACTCATTTAAGACAGAGTTATTTGCAATTTTTTCTTTGGAAAGTCTCAGTAGCTCTCGAACATCAAAACGCATTGTCTTTTTATGATGTTCGAGGCTGCAAGTCTTTTTAACTTTAAATCTACAGTAGTGCCTGGAAATGAATTGTCCCAGGATACACGTTTTCTTGTTTTTCATCCATTATCTCCCCTAAGTGCAGCTGTGGTACTGTTACAATGTTGGAATACACGATCCGGAACTAAATGAGGTTGGTTGACCCTATGATGCTTTTTATTCTCTTTGTGTCTTCCAGCAGCATGTCCCAGGTGGACGTGGACTCAGGTATAGAAAACATGGAGGTGGAGGACAGTGATCGCAGGGAGAAGAGGAATCTGGCTGAAAAGGTAGGCCCAGGGTTTTGTACAGGTAGGCACGAGGGTTTTGTACAGGTAGGCACGAGGGTTTTGTACAGGTAGGCACGAGGGTTTTGTACAGGTAG
>JACXGK010011132.1:0-16545 GCA_016801125.1 Novumbra hubbsi
ACTATTTGGTTAGTAAGACTGACAACAAACCAGCGGTACATGGACACTATTTGGTTAGTAAGACTGACAACAAACCAGCGGTACATGGACACTATTTGGTTAGTAAGACTGACAACAAACCAGCGGTACATGGACACTATTTGGTTAGTAAGACTGACAACAAACCAGCGGTACATGGACACTATTTGGTTAGTAAGACAGACAACAAACCAGTGATACATGGACACTATTTGGTTAGTAAGACTGACAACAAACCAGTGGTACATGGACACTATTTGGTTAGTTAGACTGACAACCAAGCAGTCAGAGCACTATTTATTCATCATTACAAGGCTCTGCCAGCAGTGCAGTCACGAACCACGACGTGTTTGATCTTCCGGTTTCCATGAGCTGAACTGGCCGTTTGACCACTTTGTTGTACAGCTGGTTGCGGGTCAGGGACAGTCAGTCAAGCCGGTCCGGGACAGACGGTCAACCCGGTCAGGGACAGACGGTCAACCCGGTCCGGTCCACCCAGTGAAGGCTGACGCTCCCACCTGTTCTCCCCTCTCCGCCACGCAGGTTCAGACCACCACCATGTGTATATCTGTCAGTCTGAGCGGGTCAGTGGTGCTGGGCTGTCTCTTCGCACCCAAGGTCCACATAATCCTGTTCCAGCCCCAGAAGAATGTGACCACGTTGAGGGTGACGGCCAACCGTTTCGGGGCCATAGTCACCACGTCTGCATCAACGTCCGCACCCAGTTCCAGCTACTGCAAAGCCAGCGTCTCGATTACAGGTAAACTGGATTCTGTTCAAAAGTATCGCGTCAAAGAAATACAAAACATAGAGCCAAAGTCTGACAGGCTTTTCACTAATACGAACTAAAGAGGGGCACATATGCTAGTGGAGACTTCTTAATTAGGATCTGTTGAAACCGGGTCATTGACACGTTTCTTTTCTTTTTCATACAGCCCTCACCCCAAAATGATTTTGTTCTTTCACAGCATCAGCCTCTCCGTGTGTGCCAACAACGTTAACAACAGTCTGTAACGGCCGGGAGGTTGTGGACTCTACTACGTCGTCTTTGTGAAGGTTACTTGTGTATCATTCCTCTGTCCTGCATCAAACACAAGCTAAAGTTCCACAAGTTAATGCTCCATCAGAAATCATCCCCTCAGAACCAACACAGCTGTTGATTTTGTAATGATCATGTCATTTTCTGAAGTCCATTTCAAGTAGAGACAAGTAGAGGCTGTACCTATCCTGACAGAGGGAAGCCAGGACGCTGTTAACTGCCCCATAATGTGATTATTCCAACCAGTATTACGTAACCTACGTTACTAAAGCTTTTTGTATTGATTTAACATTACATGACGGATTGACTTGGTTTTAAGACGTGTTGTTGAATGCCGTGCTGTATGCCTTGCTGTCAGTACAGAGAAAGTCTTGTGAATGAGGTGGTTCATGTAAAGCAATTACGGTGTAATAACAAAAAGGCTGCTCTTATCTTGTCCTTACAGTGCTGTGAATACAATATCCAGATGTTTTCTGTCAGAATAGAATATTAATACAAAACTCTTACTGAATTCATTTCGCCCCTTGTTTTTAAACTAAATGAAAATTCAATTAGATAGTGGTGAAAGTGGTAATTATCACTAGAATACGTTACAATCTACTGTACAAGGAAAATGTTTTAACTTAGACTTTGGTGGAACAGTTTATGCTTTTGTGAAATTTAATGTAAATAAAACGTGTCCTTTTTCTAACTATTAAAACATTGATGGCCAGTTTGCAGTCTGTTCTGAAGTCATTAGGCTGTTATCTTCATAGCTCAACAGGATGGAATAAAGCCGTCATTGCTGATAGGCACTTGCACATCAAGTGTTTCAGGAAGATGCAGTCAACACTAATGTTTCTCACCCTCATGTGCCAGGAACTGTCAAGCCAGAGTATTCACTCCTATTGGGGAGGCTTAAATAACAACTGTGAAATACATCAGACCAGCGAACATCATTCTAGCCCAGGGAGAGAATCTTCTTCAAATAAATATTAGATGCAATGCCCACACAACTACATCTCTGCCACTGAGCTGTAGAAGTGAAACTAGTGTGTCCTAGTCCTCTCATAGATCAAATCTCCTTTTACCAAAAGCCTGGAGCGAGCATCACAGCTAAGTAAAAGCACAGTAGTAGTCAGCCCACAGAATGTGTATATATCACCAGCTGAACGGAGGAAGCATCCTACACACTCTACAAGAAAGCTAAAGTACTTATCTACAGATTTAGTGAAATACCAAAACACATGTAAAAAAAAATTAAAACTCAAAAGACAAAAACAAAACAATAAACACCTACTGCTGTTTTAAACTCTTTATGGCAGATGTGGCACTCCCTGGTGGCCTGTGCAACACACACCACACACCCAAGAATTGGACCAAATTAACCATCACCTCCCCCGTCAACATGACCACACCATCTGGCAAATCACAGCTCTTATTTGAGACGTTTAGTGACGCAATAAAGATGTCAAAACGCATTCAATTTACAAAGCGAATCCCGGGGGATTCCTCGGATCTACAGCCAGAAGCTGTGTGGCTGAGAGAAAATCGCTAGGAAGACACCAACTCCACAAAGATGAGATGCTGGCAAAACAGGATGAGTTCCCCACTCTTATCAGCAGCAGTTCAGTAAATTGGTAGGCGGCAATAAAAAAAAAAACAAATACATTTGTGTACAGAATTTAATTTACAAAACACAGGCTACGGCATATAAAGAAAAGCTATTCCGTAGTCCCTCCCGCGTTGTGGGCGTCCAGCGGCTCTGACAGTTGCCTTCTGAGAGGGATAATGTAGAGCCCATTCTTCACACCCTTCAGTGACCACCACCGACCAAGCCTGAGGAAAACCACACAGAGGGATCATTGGCATATACAGAGACTGAGGTACAGCCATACCTGCCAGTGACGCGCTCAAGCAAGTTGGAGGACTGAGTGAAATAACAGCACCACCTTGTAGACATCCGTCCAATTACAACGGCTGCCACACAGAGGCGTTACAACAGGCTTCTTTATACTCAGAGGGCCGGCACCAAGGATGGGGCCATACAGGGAGGCTTTCTGTTGGACCGTCTATCGTGTCAGTTAGCATGCTAGGGGCTGTATCCATGTTTGGATGACCAGTACATAGAGTCACTAACCTGTGTTCCTGACCTACTCCGGCCACCAGGAATTTCCCAGAACTGGAAAATTTCAGACTGTTGACAAAACCATTCTGCAAGAGAGTAGAAAGAAAAAGCAATATGCTTTATTTTATATTTTAGTACAGAATACTGTTAGTAGTAATATCTTGATACAAATAATACTTTAGTAATAGGCCCAAGGCTTAATGATACACGATGGTGTTTAGCACATTCCACCTGAAACACACTGCAGCATGTAGGTGTGTAAGGCATGGAGCAGTAAAGACTGAACACACTGCAGCATGTAGGCGTGTAAGGCATGGAGCAGTAAAGACTGAACACACTGCAGCATGTAGGTGTGTAAGGCATGGAGCAGTAAAGACTGAACACACTGCAGCATGTAGGTGTGTAAGGCATGGAGCAGTAAAGACTGAACACACTGCAGCATGTAGGTGTGTTAGGCATGGAGCAGTATTTTACTAAAGTATTATTTGTAGGTGTGTTAGGCATGGAGCAGTGTAGCCGGGACTTACCACAGGAATGCTAAAGAGAGGCTCCAGACGACGGAAACCCTGGCCACATTTCCACAGCTGCACCGAAGAGTTGTGGGAACCTGCCCAGGAACGAGACAACGACAGGTCAATGCCGGAGCCATCAATTAGGCCGGTAAGAATTAGCGACCAGCTCCTTGCATTCGACCACGGATTATATTTGCGCACAAATACAGAGTGTAACATACTGCTATTCGTACTGTAGATTTACAGAGGGAATTAAAGCAGAAAATTGTATGTTTAGGGTTGATTAAGAACCAGGGAATGGATGTGACCATGCATAACAACTGGGGAAGAGGAAAACACAGAGCAGAGAGAACCATGTCAATAGCTCTGAGTGTGTGTGTGTCATATATATATAATAAAGCGGGTGACTCTCACGGCCATTGGCACCTGAGGCTACGGTGTCAGAGTTGTGCAGAGCTGCCACAGCGGAGACCCAGTAGGGCTGCTCCAGCCCCGGGTCCCCGTGTCGACCGTGGGCTGCCTTCACCGTGCTGAGGGGCTTCTTCTTGTTCACGTTCCACAGGGACACGGAGCTGGGGGAGGACACGAGAACGCCAACATAAGAAACCACGTCCGGGGTTTGGCAGCGGAACACAGATCGTGGGTAGAACGGGGTAGAAATTCACAGTACCCATCATCAGAGCCAGTTATCATGTGTTCTTCATTGATCAGCTGGACACAGTCAATGGAGCCACTGAGAAAGGGAGAGGAAAAAGCATTATCAGTACTTGACCAACCGCGGGTAATAGACATAAAAACAAGGCCTATAAGGGAGGGAGGGAGGCGGGGGTGACTCACTCGTGGCCATGGAACACGAGCTGGGACTCCTCTGCAATCTTCCACACCCTCACGGTGCGGTCCCTCCCCCCCGCGGTCACACAGCGCTCACGGCTGCCACAGTCCAGCCCTGTGATCACGTCCTGGTGACCAAACCTGTGGGGGAACACAAGGTTAATGAGAAGCACACACAGTCTGTCAACCCCATGTCCATTCAGGGGTTCAAAACATATTTACATGTTAAAAGGGAAAAGCATGTGAATTAACCCCATGTTGTATGACTTTCTGACTATACTTCATGATAACGGACATTGTCTCAATCTGCACCTAAAATCTAAATACAAAAACACTGAAAACATGAACACCACCCCCCAAACATGGATTCTAGAATCAAGCTCAAATGAAACAAGCTCTTCCCTCCTCCGCATTCCTGATATTGCAAAGCAGTGTCAACCGTTATGTTTGGTAACCATCACTACTCACAGGGTTTCCACATAAGCGTTTTCATCCACATTCCACACCTTGATGGACCGGTCATGAGAGGCACTGTACAGGTCATGGGTTCCCCTCCTGAAGGACAGGCCCTGTGGAGAACCGATGGTACAATTTGTTAGAGGGCAAGACAACACGAGAAGAGAAGAAATGAAGGAGGCTTATAAGTGCTTACCGACACAGGGCCTCTGTGGCCTGTAAACTTGTACAGGTGTTTACATGTTGCAGCCTCCCAAATCATGATCAACTTATTCATGTCTCCTGTCGCCAGGTATTTGCCATCCGATGATATGGACATGCACAGGATATGTGCCGTGTGACCCAAATGCCGATCCTCTGTTCCCTTCCGGCCCCCAGCTATTGTGTGCAACCTCTTGCCACTTTCAACATCCCCTTGAAATGACAATGGCAGAATGCACAAGTAAGCGATTTGACTGTGATGCATTTCGAACAGTAAGTAACCGTGATGTGCTGTTCATTTCAGGCATATCAGGTTGAGTGACCCTACATGCCGGACAGACTCACATTTGATGATGAAGCAGTCTTTGGCAGCCGAGAAGACATTCTTGTCATCGGGAGAGATGACCAGACAGGTCACCGGCAGCTTATGTCCTCTCAACAGGCGAATTTCTGATTCATCTGGCGGCAGGAGCTGGAAATGATGAATTCCCCATTGCATCATTGTTTGTGCCCAAGTAATTAAACACTACCAGCTAATCCAAAAACTGTCTGAGTAAAAGATGGACAAGCACATACAGCTTGGTTCTAGGAGGGACACCCAACAAATATACTCACGTCTTTTGCAACCATCCGTTGAAGCTTTCCTTTCTGCTCTAGCTGAGGAAAACAGACATTTTTGTTTTTACTATGAGGGCAATATCATATTAATAATAATAGTGCGATACATGTCAGGCCTATATCTGCTTTACAGTGTTGGATTTGGTACACTTACCACATCTTCTTCAAGCCTTCCAGCTATCAGTTCAGACTCAAAGGACTCCTCCTCTGCCTTCTTTTCTTCTGTTAAATGACAGACGTCAACCGTTACATAAGCATCATATTCCGAAGAAGCACATACGTTAGGGTTTTATACCAAAAAATGCACCTAGTTACATTAGCTAACTAACGGTCCTCCCTTACCCTCATTCTTCAACTGGTCAAGGTAAAGTTTGGCTAATCGTAGTTTTTTCTCCTGCGGAGTCTCATCAAACTCCTCCTCAACATTGGCCCTCCTTTTTCTGTGCACTGCAGGGCTACAGAAAGATTGCGTCAACATATTGTGTACATACCTCTTAAAATAAATAAATATACCTTGCTAGAAACCAGGGCTTCTAGACAACCAGAAATACACGTAGGATTAAGCCTACCCTTCTGTTTCAGAGTCGCTGGAAATTTCTTCATTGTGTTTTGAAGTTAACTTTTTCTGGAGTTTGTTGCCTGTGCCTCCATCATTCTAAACCAACAACACAAACAGAAAATCATAGATAAACAGAACGTTAGACAACACTATTTAATGCAGACCACTGGCCAGCAAGATGCTGTGTTAGCATAAGCGTAGTCAGTTAAATAATGTAAAAGTTTCCTACCTTTCGATTTGAACCCGACAAATCACTCTTTTTGAAAACCTTTGGCGGTCCTTTTTTCTTAATAAAAAATGAGGACATGATTGAAATCTACAGACTGACTGACAAAAAAACTATGAAATGCTGTTGCTATCTTTGAGCTCGTTGGCACACATTTCCTGCACACAAACCAACACCGGACCCACATGGATTCTCTCTCGCTCTGATTCAACCGAACTATGGGCAGCACTAACCAAGCCTCTGGTAAAACCGATATGTTGATTGGATAATAGTTAGTCGTCGGTTTGTCCCACCTACAAGTATAAGAGTTCTCATTGGACCACCAAGCCATAGGAAATTAAGGTGAACATATTATTGGCTTAGGAGGTCCTCTATGTTTCGCCAGAAGCGTGTGCATGTGCAAAATAATTCCCTTTAAAATTGTGATCCTGACAAATAGTTCCTGGCACAACTCAGACTTGTTTGTATTGCAGTAATGAAATAATGTTTTTAATACATGTTACTTGTTAATCATCATTTTAGATATTTTAATAAGCTACTTTTATTGTAAGCAGTTATTTTCACTGCAACCAAGCTCGAAGTGAAATACTTGCTCTATCATGGAGAATGATAGAGGGAGCATCTCTACATGGCAAGCTGAAGGGCAGCGTAAGTGAGACATTGTCAATTTGTAAGGCATATCCCTTATAAAAAAAACAATTGGACATGAATCCAAAAGATTATCCAAAGAAATCAACCAATAAAGTTGGACTACATTGAAATGGTGAAAGATATTGACATATCTGCGCTGCCCATGCTATACTGACTTGTAGCCATTACAGCCTTCCGTCATTCTCTTTGGACCAAATACACCGCAGTACTGCAGTACTACTTCCTCTAGCTACTAGCTAAGCTAGTAGTACCAGCTAGTACTTTTCCATGTACTGACAAAGATTTGCATCTATTCTCAATACTGCGATCTCAGGCACGAAATTGATTAGGTGGGTAACTATAGCATTAATATGATGTGTGAAAATCTGTAATTTGCTGCTTCAGATAGGATTATTTGTGAACTAATTAAGAAATGCCACACAAAAAACCTACCAGTACAGCGCTTACGTCCTTAGAACGACCTGATATGGCGTCCACAGGGATGTGGATTTTGTGCCTTACCATACTTCACATAATGTCGTAACATCAATGTAGTTAGAAACTATTTTAATTGAATCCCAATTTAAAAGTAGAAAGATTATACATTTATGAAAGAAAGTAATGTACAGTGTCAATACGTAAATTTATTCAGATGCATTGACATGATAAATATCATTATAAATAAGTTGTGTACATTTTGTCAATGTTGTTATGTTTTGTGCTTGTGTTATCAGGAAGTTTGCCCATCTGAGGCATGGCACCGAAGCGGGCAGCGACACCAACACATCTCACTGTCAACTCAGGCTGTTCAGTCAAAATGATGAAGATAGGCGTGGATCATTGTCTTGAGGATTTTGGTGAAATAGTAGAAGAGGAGAAGTATAGAATACCAGACGATGGATATTCACCCTTAGAGGTGAGGCTCTTGTTGATTAGAAACAATTACTATTTATGATCACTCTGTGAAAGTTGCATGATTTCATGTATTCAAATGTAACATATACATTTGAGCCTTGACCCGTGTGACATGAGAATTATTATGCATAAAAACTATTTAATTTTGATTAGAACATTTCTTGTCATCATTTGTCATTCCTATCTGAAAATGTATGTATTACCTTGAAGAAATTATTCAAAATAAGGCATAATTATAAAAAATAATGTTCCACAGGAATATGTACCCTGTCATTATACATTTATATTAATTTTGACAAACCATTTTTAATTCCACAAATGCACTTGGAGGATGAGATAACTTGCCACTCGTTCTAAATGTTTTCACAATTAAAAAAAACATGAATTTTCCATTTCTGACATCACACCAAAGGACAAGATGTAACACTATATGACAACAGATAATAAGATGTCAGATTTTTTCTTTTAAGAAAGTGTATAGTGAAAAATAATAAACACAATCATTACTATGGAACAACATTGAATACTTCAAATAAAACACTTAAGGACAAGGTAATATGCCCCTTTGCTGATAAAACTGCCTCTCTTTTACGGTTGACCCCTACAGCCATCAAATAAACGCAGTACACAGTACAGTGTGTAGGGAACACACACATACACAAAGAAACATGAACCCGCAACACACAATCACATTCTTCCTTAAAATATTACTCTCTCATCCTTTTCAAAACTATCTTAAAAGTAATTCCAAACGTGAGGTGTACAAAACATAAAACCTGACCTACCTAACTCGGTAGAGATTGAAGGGATCTCTAGAGCAGGGGTGGGCAAACTACGGCCCAAGGGGCCAAATGCGGCCCGTGAGGCTGTTCCATTCGGCCCTTCGGAAAGGTAATACAATTGTTTTAAGGGGCATTAAAAATCAATTCACAAGCCCATGTTTACACATCTGAGTCAGAATGTAAACTATTTACACATGATAAGGGTTCTACTTGTACATCTCCAGAGTTAACCATCCCAGAGACTGTGTCTGTTGGAACATGCTGCAGACATTAGTTCCCATCCAACCACAAGAGCTTTGGTAAGGTCGGCACTGATGTTGGGTGATAAGGCCTGCCTGTTTGTCCGTGTTTCAAGTCATTCCAAAGCTATTTGATGAAGTTGAGGCCAAGGCTCTGTGCAGGCTGGTCAAGTCCTTCCACTCCGATCTCAACAAACCATGTACTATATGTAGTCTGCCTTGGTTTCTGCATTGTCTTGCTGAAACAGAAAAGGGCCTTCCCCAACTGCTGCCACACATTTGGAGCATTAACCATCATGCAGGTTGGATAAAGTTCCTGCTTAACATGTGTTGTACTGTACATGTATACTGTATTTAGTAGCCCCTTTCCAGGCAGTAACTGCTCCACCTGGGGTCCAAACAGAAACCAAAAGACGGTACAATACTGTTTGTGGTAATGTAAATAATGACTCATTATAATGTAGCATAATAAACGTCAGAATAAAAACAAAATGTAGAACAGTGTATGTGTGTCTGGGGCTCTTCACAGTCCCAAATTGGCCCATCATGTTGTTATTATTAAGCTGTATAGCTGGATAACGCTGAAACTGTAAGACTGAGGCTGGGTTAGACTGAGGCTGGATAGCTGGGTAAGACTGAGGCTGGATAGCTGGGTAAGACTGAGGCTGGATAGCTGGGTAAGACTGAGGCTGGATAGCTGGGTAAGACTGAGGCTGGGTAGCTGGGTAAGACTGAGGCTGGATAGCTGGGTAAGACTGAGGCTGGATAGCTGGGTAAGACTGAGGCTGGATAGCTGGGTAAGACTGAGGCTGGATAGTTTGGTAAGACTGAAGCTTGATAGAAATAAGACTGAAGCTGTATAGCTGGGTAAGACTGAAGCTGTATAGCTGGGTAAGACTGAAACTGTAGAGCTGGGTAAGACTGAGGCTGGATAGCTGGGTAAGACTGAGGCTGGATAGCTGGGTAAGACTGAGGCTGAATAGCTGGGTAAGACTGAGGCTGGATAGCTGGGTAAGACTGAAGCTTGTAGCTGGGCAAGAAACTGGACTTCAACATCCAAATCTTCTCTGATCTTTTCTATTCAAGTTAAATCTTTGCAAAAACACTTGTTTTATTTATTTTTCCAATGTTGAAATTCAGTTGTTTATTTGACTTTGTCGCTGACTTGTGTGATGTTGACTTACCAGTGTAAAAAATGTACAGTGACAAGCTCTAGACAACAATGAAATACTCTGTGGTACTCAACATTCAGTGGAACTTTCAATGGAGCGTATTTCAATAAGGACGTTCTTTTACTCTCAGTCCATGACATGGCAGATGATGTCAAATCCACCAACAGAATGTTTTTTTTCAACAGTAGGCTATGATCTGTGACATCAAAGCTACACTGAAGTTTAACAATCTTTTAGTTCAAAACTTCACAGAATGTATTGAAAATCAAGAAAACGTACCCACAATATGATGTAAGTGTGTCTTTTCTCCCCGCACAGTAAGAAAAAGTTATGGAACTTTTCGAAATCGAGAATATTATTATTATTATTATTGTTGTTATTATTATAATATTATTATTATTATTTGTCACTTCCCATAGTAATGAAAATAGGAATGTATTTTCTGAAATGTTTATTGAGAGCAACCAACAAATGTATGCACCTGGAATGTGCTAAATGACCATGTCACTTTATTTCAACTGGACGCCAGGGTCAGGTGATACGAAAAAGCATCTCTCAAACCAGCTCTCGATTTGACGTTGAAAGACGGATGCCTAAACCATAAGTGACCTCATACATACTGTAAAATATGGTGATGGGTGGGCCTTTGTTTAAGGGCTGTGTCGGTTTCACTGGTCCCGGGTCCCTTGTTAAGGCTAACAGATTCATGAACTAATAGTGAATATTTGAGCCGTAAACCTGGTTGTCTATTACATAGGCTGAAACATTGTGTGCGAGTTGTTCGTCCAGAAGGACAATGACCCCAAAAACATATCGAAATCCACAAATAAATGCTTAATTGACAACAATAATTTACATTCCAAATCTTAGTCTTCCAACATAAATATATTTGAAAACACATAGTCTTCTTTTATTAATTGTTGAAGAGGGCAGTCCTGTTTTATTTATTGTTGAAGAGGGCAGTATTGTTTTATTAATTGTTGTAGAAGGCAGTCCTGTTTTATTAATTTGATATTTTATGATGTGGACATTTGAGTCCCTTGAAATATTAAAGCACAATATATTCCACATGTACTTTATCTGTTTTGTTTATTTCATACGTTCTTTTTGCCCAACGTTATCATTGGTGCAATAATATGTTAAATATAAATGTTGGCTCAATTAAAATTTCCAAACAACGTTATATGTTTCTAATACATTACAAATATATATTTTATTCTTCACGTACAGTTCAAATTTGCATCCCGCAAAATGCTATTATATTATAAAAGCCAGTTTGTTGAAAATAATAATAATAACATTTAAATTGGATTGAGAAATGTTTTAGCATGCATGTATTGAAAAGAGCATTTGTGTATTGTATAGGTCCTATTGTATGACATTCATTTCGTCCCATTGTTTCTCTGAGTCACTCTGTTGGCCAAACTGGCCAAAGCTCTTCATCTTCTATTGATGTAATCTTATGTAGACCAGTAGACCTTATATAGACCAGTTTAATTTAATATATTTTCAGGAACCTACAATTTGTAGACTGCATAATGTCCAATAATGCAAATAATGCAAGTCACACAGACTCTCAGAATCCATTAAATTTAAATATTATTTGTTGCATTCTAAACGAATTACTGAAATGCTGTTTTATAGACTTTTTTCAACCAAGACACTTGTTGATTTTTGTGAACAGCGGTAAAGATCACAGGGTCATCATAACGGATTTTGCTTTTGTCTCAGGGTGAGCCAATCAATTTTGAGGTTGAAGATGATCAAAGTCCTGGAATGAGAACCGACACCATAAGCCTGCTGATGAAAATGGACCAGCTTCAGGCAGAGCTGAAATATGAGCGCAGATGTAGACAGCTGGCTGAGAGGGAACTGAAACAGTTGAAAGGTACAAATGAGTCCGGTTGTTTCTAAAGAAATACTTGGTTAAAAATACAGGGTATTTCTAGAGTACATTACATTAACTCTTCCAAACAAGGCAATGTTATCTTGCAAAGATGCACTAAAGAAATAGAATAGGGGTTGACAAGCTATATTTTATTCACCGGTTCGCTGAATTCTCTGTTCTAAATGCTCAAACTGGTGATTATGTGTGAATAAGCTGTCAGAAGTAAACGACATGTCAATGCAAAAAGGGTTGATCATTTAGGGTACAGCTCAGTACTTGCCTATATATGGTATAATTGTCATCTGTTATACTTTCTGAAGAAATGAATGACCTGATGACCCAGATGAGACACACAGCCCATGACCTGAGGACTGTTCTGGAACAAGCCAGAGGGCCGCAGGGGAACGATATGAATGACATGGTGGTCTCACCACAGAGCTATGAGGGGAGCATCTCCTTCAACAGCTTGCCAGTTCAGGTGTCGCAGGAGGTAGAGGTGAGGTCACCATCCCCGTCAGGCCGCGCTACGTTCAGGTTGCTGCTATGGAAAATATAGCGTGTTGTTGCTTATTGACCTGAGATTGGGGTTAGGTAGTTCTTGTTACGCGGACGGCTGTTAAGTGCGTATCGTCATGTAGTCTGGTTTAATCCTGGGAATAATAATTATGATGAAGGGAGATTCAGAATGTCCAAGTGTTGTTGGTGATAAAATGAAGCAACGTTAGTTAAGTATTTATTTAAATTAAAAATAGATTTTTCCCACCTTTGAGAGTGGACTCTTTGGTCTTGCTTCTAATCAGGATGCTAACTACGTCCATCTTCCCGGTGGCCTGAGGGTGCCGAGGAAACTGTACAAGGGCGTCTCAGAGATCAAGGACTTCAAGAAGTACATATCGGCCATGCTGCTGGTGCTGTTTGACAGGGAGACACTGGGCACACACAGTCTGCAGGGCAGGAGGTGTAACATTGCCAAAGAGGAAACCCAGAAACCCCAACTCCCGCCTGACATCATGAAAAGTCTTCTAGGTACTGGCTCTTTTTTCCTACAGCGGTCTGTTTTTATTCAACCTCTGTTAGACCAGGTTTTGCTTTGATGTCAGTAATTCTTTCTCCCTGGGTCCTGGAGCTCTGATTAGGTTCACTATATGCATGCTTTTGGAAGACGTTTTTAATTACGTGAGACCACGAAGGATGTCAAAGCTCATGTTTTTAATTAGAAAATATTTGTATTTTTTTTTTCAGATCACGTGAGGATAAAATTTGGTGTAGATTACAGTGCAATCCGAGCAGCCATCCGAATAAAGTTGAATAATGAAGACAAAATGTTAAAGAAGAGACTTGTCAAGTCACCAGACAAAATAAAAAATAACCAAATACCAGGATAAAATCTATTTTACATCCAATGCAATGCTTTATTCCACCAACAGATGTCAGTGTATAGACAGTTTGGTTGTACAATGTTCGTTCAGATGGAACAACTTTGTCTCCGTTATAGCATAGGTTTGATTTGTGATTAACAACACATTTTGCTACCTTAATCTGCCTGTTATGTGTCTTTCATCTTGTCATCTAATCCTTCTCATCTCACATCCTCACATCTAGTCTAGATGCTGTTAAATTATGTCTTATAGATGCTCATCTAAATAAAATAATGACTGTTAGTAAGTGTGTGTGTATTCCTGAATAGACAGGGGTATGAAGACAGAGAAGTATGTGTGGAATGTAGATTACAATGTGTGACAGTCACAGCCATATACCGAATGCCAGAGAAAGTCTGTGGGTGGGACAACGAGGTGGGTGTGGGTTTTCCAAAAACATCCTCACCAATAATCCTCTGTTTATGAGCTGCTTCTAACTGTGACCAGTGGGTAGCCCCTCCCCCCAGCCAGCCCCCTGTGCTGGCTCTGAGGTCACTCGTCTGTGCATCACCTTTCAGTCCGTCTGTCCTCTGACTCCTTCACCGGTCCAATCAGCAAGACAGCAATCCATCAGGAGTACTTACCAGGAGTGCAACTAGCAGGTTGAATAGAAGGAGCAGAATGCCCAGCCTTATTGAGGCAGGGGTCAGTCTGAGCTGTTAATGGGTACACCTGTTGGAGCCATGTCAGATGAACATAGCTGGTCAGGAAACAGAGTGGAAGATGTCTGCCTGGACCATCTAAAAAAGTTTTGAGCCTGTATGACTCTGAGAGTATAAGGAAGACGAGAGGCTTTTAAAAAGGATGTATTGTATTCTCAGTTGGTGTCAGGTGAGTACCAATAATTTTTTTAAATCAAAAAGGTTGGAATCAGAAGGTTTATTGTGCGGATGATTTTTTATTTTGACATCTATCGACTGTTATCTGGTGAAAACACTGCACGTTTGAGTCTTCGTGTTCTAATTTAGAAATGTAAGAGAACTTGTATGAGGTTAAAACACACTTAATAAAAAATTGAATTAATGAGCAAAAGTGTAATAACCTGATAATAATTAAATAATAATGGCACGGATAAAGATGGCCAATTCAGAAGCCCCTACAAGGCCTCAGAAAGAGAAGTCATATCTGAGTAATACTAGGACAGTTTGAAAACACAGACCTGTTTACGTAACGCACATGACAGCTTCATACCCTGACTAGTTCGCCCTGTGCCGTGTATAAACACCCTTTATTAACATTGCGTGCCAATGTGCCATCGGGCCCCCAGAGCACATTTTAGAGGGAAAGAGCATTAGTAAAGCAGCAGGCACATAAAAAGAGGACACAACAGAACATGCACAGCCCTAAGACCGATGAAGACGCCAATGCTCCAACGGTGATTCAGGTGAATGTGTATACAACCTAGCCATTACCTCCATTGTTCTATGGAGTTAAACAAAGAGACGGGGTCTTGAAACAGATTTTTAAAAGGAGCGCGGGGAATGCTGACAACATCAAGCCAATGATATGCAATAATGTAGTATTAATGCAATAATGATACCAAGAGCAAAAATAATGTTTTTGATTTGGCTCAATGTTTTTCTGATGTGGCAGGGGAGCCGTTGCTGAGATCTGGAGATCAGGTCTTCCCTGATAAGAGATTGTGTGTTTCCATAATGGCCGTTTTTGGAGTGGGACTAGGCGCGTATTAATCAGGCAGGGCCCTGCAGCTGCATCTCCAAACAAGCAAACTCATTATGTCCCATTTCAAAAGGTTAGGGAAGGATTGCGGGTTTGATGAGGAAAAGAGATGGAGTGAGAGGGAGTCCTCTCCTCCATGAATTATTGCTATTGATCTGGTCCGCTCTAATGGAGGGAGGGAGAGACAGAATCCTTCCTGTCTTAAATATTCACACAGTCCCATGGCAACATTACAGGAACAGTATAGATGTCCTGTTCAATAGCATTTGGGTGGATTGTTGAAGACACCTGTTTCTATTAGTTGCGATTGAACTGTGTGTTTAATCTCCACTGAGGGGTCTGACCGAAAATACATTTATATTATCTGCAGGTCACCCCCTGGATTTGTTACCATGCTGGTTGCAAAGGAACAATATGAGAATTAAACCTGCTGATCATCTGATCCCATGCTGTTACTGTGTCAATCCACCATATGTTAAACAGCAGAGACGCTGTATGTAGTTCTCATTGTCACCTGCTGTATGTATTGCCCATGCCCCCCCCATACGTATTGCCTATGGTCCCCCCCAAATGTATTGCCCAAGGTCCCTGTCACGGTTGAAGTGAGGTGCAGAACCAAAAGCAGACATTGTTTCGAAAGTAAAGGTGATTTTAATCCACAAACAGACAGAGACAAACTAACACGAACTGTAAACGTAAAGAAAAGGTGCTGTGCATACACTGCAAACAGAACTGAACTAAATACAAGAAACGTGTAGCGTATCCACTGAAATGGGAGTTAAACAGAGACAAACCGTGAAGTTGCGTGAGACACAAACAAACAATAAACCACACTGGGTGTGGTGCAAACCCTAACCTAAGTAGGCTCCCCAATCAGAGTCAACTGAATGCAGCTGCTCTGACTGGGGAGCCCACAACGGCATAGAGAGGGCTAGAGGCCTCTCTAGGCGGCATGCCCTGAAACGGCCAGGGGCCCGCAGCCAGGGCATGACAGTCCCCCCCATATGTATTGCCCATGGTCCCCTGCTGTATGTATTGCCCATGGTCCCCCCGTATGTGTTGCCAATGGTTCCCCCCATATGTGTTGCCCATGGTCCCCTGCTGTATGTATTGCCCATGGTCCCCTGCTGTATGTATTGCCCATGGTCCCCCACTATATGTATTGCCCAAGGTCCCCCCATATGTATTGCCCATGGTCCCCTGCTGTATGTATTGCCCATGGTCCCCCACTATATGTATTGCCCATGGTCCCCC
>JACXGK010011133.1:0-16593 GCA_016801125.1 Novumbra hubbsi
AGCTGGAGCCCCATCCGTTGTAACTCCACACAGCTTATCCCATTTAAGTTCCATTTTGTCAATTGCATCTGACACAGCTTCAAAAATGTCCTTACCCGTTGTTGTGCCCTTTAGACTCTTAAGATCAAGCAGCTCCTCCGTAATGCAAAAGTTATCGTCAACTCCCCGCAAAATAATTAATAGCTGCGCGGTGTCTGTGCTCTCATCACATGCAATAGAAAAGAAATCAAAAGCACAAGCTTTATGTGACACTTGATGGTTTAAGTTAGCTGACAAGTCTTCGATTCGGCGCACAACTGTGTTTCTGGACAAGCTCACATTGTTCAATTCTTGCATCTTTTCCGGGCACAATTTCTGCAACTTTATTGAGGCTCTGTTTTATGAAGTCACCATCTGAGAAAGGTTTGCCGTGTTGCGCTATGAGTTGCGCTACCTCATAGCTGGCTATTGTAGCATTTTCTTGTATTTTGTTAGCACGGAAAAAATACTGTTGTTGAGCTCACAGGCTAGCTGCCATTTGCTTAACATTCTTTTCTCGCACTGCGCCAGTATAGGACGTGTAGGTCTGATGTTTGGTTTCATAGTGTTGTCGTACATTATACTCTTTCATCACTGCAACAGTTTCATTGCAAATCAAACAGACACACTTTCCCTTAATTTCTATGAAAAAATAATCATTTTCCCAACGTGTCTGAAATTTTCTGCACTCGCTAGCCATCTTGCGTTTCTTTGGTTCTGCCATTTTTGTTCATCCGTTGCAAAATTTTTCTTCGATTGAGGTCATCATTGAAGATGGTAGCTCCACCTAGTGTTGAAACTAATAAACACTATACAGTCAAGTGCAAATTCCATGTGTGGGCCATATTACATTATATTTTTTGAATTTGCTTCAGGCCAATTATAAATGGACTACGGGCCCCAGTTGGCCCACGGGCCGTAGTTTGGACACCCCTGGCTTACATGTTTCATTTGTTGCAAACTTTTAACAGAAGCTCCACAGAGCAAGCATTCTACATTGATACCTTTGATATGACTGAAATTTGGGGGAGCAAGAAATCCAAACTAAAGGTTGGCTTGCTTCTTATCATAACATTTTTATATGTTGCTCACATTTAAACTCTAGCATTTGTAACATTGCTCATTTAATTTTTAGATGGATACAATTATGTACAACTACATTATTAGCATCAACGAACATAATCACTGGACTATGATGTAAGAACCGCAAAGGCAGTTTAAGTTATAGCACCACAATTAACCACTATGAATTCAATGTACATTTAAATACATATATAGTACACTACAAACAGTATGTACAGTGGGGAGAACAAGTATTTGATACACTGCCGATTTTCCTACTTACAAAGCATGTAGGACTGTAATTTTTATCATAGGTACACATCAACTGTGAGAGATGGAATCTAAAACAAAATCCAGAAAATCAAATTTTATATGTAATTAATTTGCATTTTATTGCATACAGACCTTCAAATACTTGTTCTCTCCACTGTACCTACTGTTTGTAGTGTACCCACACTAATTGTCATGGCTGTGTTGTGGGGCAGAACCATACGCGGACATTGTTTCAAAAGTAAAGGTGAATTTAAGCCCAAAGACAAACGGTACAAACTACACGAAACTGTACACGTAAAATGAAAGGACTAACTAACATAAAAACGATATACAAAAAACATGTAGAGCATTCGCTTGAAAACGGAATTAAACAAAGGACAAACCGTGAGCTGTTGAGATACAAACAAACAATAAACCACACCGGGTGTGGTGGAAAACTAACCTAAGTAGGCTCCCCAATCAGAGTCAACTGAATGCAGCTGCTCTGACTGGGGAGCCCACAATGGCATGGAGATGGCTAGAGGCCTCTCCATGTGCCATGCCCTGAATGGGAGCCCCAAAGCACATAGATGGCTAGGGGCCCACATCCAGGACATGACACTAATGTTTGTAATAAATGTGTGTACTATATGTGTGTATGTATGTGTCAGCAATATGAGTGTGTCTCTATTTATCTGTCTAAACTTAAAATGTTATGCAGCCATGAAAGAAGATGGCTCTGTTCCTCGACCCATTGGGGGACAGTGAGAAAAACAATAAAAGATGACAGGCCGTGAAACGGTAGTAACAGCTTTAAATACTCTTTGACAATAGAATCAGTAATCTATTTGCAATACTATACTGTTATTAATATGCTGGTTCTGCGAATTATTAGAAGTTTCTTGGTATTGTGATTCACCCAGTGTTCGTTTCCCTTTCCCATCCTTCTGGAGGAGGGCTAGGAAAGAAACCCATGGGTATACATTGCACACGTAGATTACCCTCTGTATATACATCGTAGGTTAGACGCAAGCGGCTGTCACTTTTCTTTGTAGCAGCGAGGAAATACGTTAGGGCTAGTTGATGATAGGCAGGATAAAGTTAAGAGAAGTGAGGGCCATTGGTTGTGTTCTTTTATTTGACACTGTTTGCAAAGGTTCTTCTCCAGTCTCCTATACTGTGTCGTTTTGTTTTTTTCTTTTCTGTCTGCCCTGTTTAATTGTGCGCTCTAGCAGCGACTGTAATTATTTTATCCACCATAATAAATTCCCACAGGCTGGTATTACAACGACTTTATAGTGTGACGCACCCCTATGATTTTAGACACCTTACACACACATACACACGTTTACACGCCAGTTGGTACATGCACGGGCTGTTGCACTCTTTTCTTGGTTAACAAACTAACGCTATAAGGAAGGGCGTAACAGGCAATATTGTTAATAATTCTCCTTGGAGGTTTCACGTTTGGACTAGATTTTCATCGAAACATTAGGTTGTTTTGTCAACAAAAAAATTCCAAACATGTCTCGCCTTTCGCTGGAATTGTTTTTACAACCATTATATCAAAACGCCCACAAACCACCCCCGACCACCATGCCCTTACAAGCAGCAACTCTATTTGAACTTTTTTAACTGTTAATACGTTCATAACTGGGCGACAGTTTCCCATAGTAGGTAAATTGCACTTTGCATATGTTGACATTGAACGTAATCGAGAGTCATTAAGGACAGTGGAGGATCTAGGAATTTCGAGGATGGTGGGGCCATATGGGGGGAGTAATTCTAAAATCTGCAAGAAGGGGTCCAGTGGCAGATGTTTGGCAATTCATACGTCTTTAAAAACTCTTTGGAATAGTTTTTCCCCAAATATGTTCCACCAGAGATCAAAGAAAGATGCCCATTCCATGGCTGGGTTGTCAGGAACAAAATGCCAAATATAGTTACCTCATAGCCAATTTCATTATTTTACATTCAAGATATGCTCTTCACAAGACAGCCAGGTCGCTTCAAAGTTCATCCAGCTAGAGCGCTATAAGGGGTGGAGCCCCTGCTGCAGAGTTGTGACTTCTGTACCCTTGTCTTCCTATTTCACTATGCGAATATGGAACTCATGTGGTGCTTCATGACTTATACTGTGGTATACGGAAAATCCCAACAAACACAGAGAAGGGCAGGCCTGTTTAACGTAATCATCAATTTGCAACTATGGGTGGAGTCAATGTGGTGGAAACTTTCAAATGTAATTAGGTACACAAAATGGATGTTGATGGACTCAGATTTCAGGTGAAATGCTGTTAACAAGCCAGCTAGTAGACTTTGTACACACACCCTTAGAACTTGCTAATAGAAACTCAATTAATTTGTACAAATGAAATCCATTCCTATTAGTGCTTATGCTTTTGGTCCAAGTTAGAGAGTGTAGGTAGACGAATCAGAGAGAAACCAATCACCCTCAGTATTTGGGCACTGTCACGTTGCCGTCCCAGGACGGGCCCTCCTCTGATCGCGTGGCGATCCGGCGTTCGACGTCGCCGGCCTTCTAGTCGCCTTGTGTGTGTTTTGTCCTGTTTCCCCTATGTCCTGTGAACGCATCCCTCCCTGATTCCTAACAGGTGCCTCCTGTTAACACAGTATATAAGCCCTTGTGTGTCTAGTCTCTGTGTCCGTGATAGTTACATGTCACTTGTTGTTAGGCACAGTGACGCTCCATAGCCGGATAGGCATATTTCATTTTTTGTTGAACAGCGGTCCGAATAAATTTCGACGTTCTGTTCTACCTCCTGCGCCTTGGTCTCAGTTCATCGCCACACGTTACATGCACATAGGATTCAAATTGCACATCTTAATGTTTGAGAGAAGAAAAGGTTTTATTTTAAATGTTGCCTCTGTTTTACTACATTTATATTATCCATCCTTGATAAAATTAGGAATTAAAAGTTACATGACAAATCTTTGTTTTATTTTCCTCACACTTTATTGATCGGTGAAAATAATATCTATTTTTCTACCGACAAATAAAATGTGAGAATAATAATACAAATATTTGTCATGTATTTTTTAATTCATGATTTTAACTTTCAATCAATTACTTCTAATTGTTGTCAGTTAACTGACATGTTATTCAAATTTTTTAAATGTATCAGAAGACAACTAGTACTTGATTTGAATTACTCAACTGCACCTTACAACTGTATGTTTTGTTATTCTTGCATCGGCCACATGTCACAAGGATGTACCTGAACTGTTAAAAAAGTTCCTGAGAAAAAAGTTCCTGAGACGCAGGATAATTGGTATTCTTCTTTGGAAAAATCCCTCCTTTGTGGTTTCTGTGGGAAATTTGTTTTGCTACTGAACTGAACTGGTTTTGCAACTAATTCTGTATAAAAGAATCAGAGCACACTGGCACTTTACTCACAGCCGAATTCCTGCATCTTATCTGGGTAAGAAAAAGGACATTTAATATGGACATTGTCATTTGTTAATATAATTTGTCATCTAACAGAGGGATTCAATTTGACTTTTTATTTACTTTCCATTTGAATGTTTTGAATATAATATTCTTTAATACTTCAGAATTGTGTCATATTTATTATTTATTTAATGTGATTTTTGTCCTTAATTTTTGTGGACCATAGTGATGTGTCATCCTTGTAAAACATCATGTTGTCTTTAGAATTAACAACAATTTTAAAGCCTAATTCTGACATAAAACAACCCTGTTTACAATGATTTTGGGATGCTGTGCAAAATATAAAGAAGAACAGACTGTAATGATAAGCAAATCATTTATACCCTTTCTTCAATAGCAAATAGTATAAAGACGTTGATGTTGAAAGTGAGACATTTTATTGATTCCAAAAATATACTCCCACTTTGATTTTGATAAAAAAAAGTTTAGACAGATGCAACACAAGACGGGAAATGTGTAATTCTATAGAAAAACCTGGAGAAACAGCTCACGACTAATTAGGTAAATTGGCAACAGATCAGTAACATGCATTGGCATAAAGTGTAGATTGGGGATCTCATCATGTATGGTACATAACAGGGCGGCACGATTATGAACAAATATTAAATAGCTAATTCCTGGACAGATACAGCAATTACATTTAGGATTTGTGATGTTAAAACATTGGTGTCAACAGCGTAGATTATCTCACTTAAAAATAGTGATCATAGCTTAAATAATGTGCTATTAAAATGAATACAAATCAAGTAAAATGTTGTGCTTTCAATTGTACACTTACAACCTATTTAAAAGGTACAGCCTGTGTCGAACTATTCGTATAACTGTTCATTTAAGGCAACAGTGTTTGCAACTTTTCCCGTGAATGTGCCTTTGACATAGCTGGTTAGGCATAATTTCTCAACCTTGAGGTACATTTTGTCCCATATTAGGTATGTTTGTAGGCACTGATATTGAAGCTAAAAAACTTCATGCTGTTGTGTATGTGGGACAATATATTAATGCCACGCTTGAGTTTTAAACTAACCAACTACCTTGATGGTTGAAAAACAATCAAGTATTTAAACAAAATGAGTCCAGGTATTTAATTAGTTAAAAAAAAAGTGGCGATTTGGATGTTGAACGTATCAATATCTATTATAATTTGATCAATCGCGCAGCCATAGCATAATATAATTTAAGAAGACAAAAAATAAAGTGTAATCTATACATGCAAGAAACAAGGGCGAAAACCAAAATGGATTGGCATGATTTTGTGCTTTCTGAAGACGCTGCATTAAAAAGAGACATGATTCTGTAGTGGATATCATTGCATGGGCTCAGGAAAACTTCATGTAGTCCAGATCTGTCATCAATTGACACGATTTGGCACATTAATAAATAAAAAATATGTCAAAGGAGACGCCAAAATGTTGAGCAAGAATGGGAGAACATTTCACTTTTAAAACGACAGCAATTGGTTTCAGTTCCAAAATGCTTACTGAGTTGAGTGATGTTAACACAATAGCAAACATGACCCTGTCCCAAATTTTGTGAAATGTGTTGCTGGCATCAAAAAAAAAATGTATTTTACTAAAAAGGATAATATTTTGGTTTTAACATTTGATAGGTTGTCTCTGTACACATCAGAGAAAAATTATTTGCACATCATTGCATTCAGTTTTTATTTGCATTTGCAACTTTGCATTCATTGGGCAATATTAAGCTATTGAGCAAAGTAAACCACAGTGAATTTGGTTGTGAATTATTAATGGGTAACAATACTTCAATCATCTTTCAAAGTCAGGACTGAAATTGAAAAACTCAGGTTGCGACTTGACCACTCAATTATGAATGCTTGATGGTAGCCTAGGTTGCATAAAGGGGTATAAAGTTAAGAGAACACAAACTTCACAGTATACCATAAAGTTAATTAAACTTCAGGGATATCAAATCTGCCGAGTTAAGAAGATTCCATCAGGGAGGACTGGGGACTGGCGACCTCTAGTGAGACCTGTGCTTACAGCCCAGCACCGCGCAGCTCGATCGACAAAAATGCCAGAATTGGCAGGCCCGCCATTGGTGCCCGTTCTCTTCACAGATCAGAGCAGGATCACAATGAACAGAGTTGTAAGAAGATGTGAAAGAGTCTGGAGACGACGTAATGAAAGTTACATTGTCTGAAACATAATCCAGCATTACCTGTTAGCTGGTGGATCAGTGATGGTCTGGGGAGGCATATACTTGGAGGGTCACACAGACCTCCACTTGCTAGCCAACAATACCCTGACTGACCAGCCCTAGGTTCCTCCTGGTGCAGGACAATGCCCAGCTTAATGTGGCCAGAGTGTGTAGGTAGTTTTTGGAACGTAATAACATTGATGCCATTGACTGGCCCTCACGTTCCCCAGTCCTGAATCCAATTAAGAGCCTCTGGGACGTTATGTATCGGTGCATCCAACACAGCCAAGTATCGCCACAGACTGTCCAGGAGCTCACTGATGCCCTGATCCAAGTCTTAGAGGAGATCCCCCAGGACTCCACCCTCCATCTCATCAGGAGTGCCTACACAATACTGAATCAAATGTTGATTTCCCAGGATGAAAATCATGAAAGTTGGAACTTATATGGATTTATATGGAACCATTTACTGTCTGTTGTTAAAGTTCACTGCTCTGTGTCTAACAATTGGTCCCTTTGCTGTAGAACGACTTGTCTCATAGAATCATCATGGTGGTGAATTACAAAGTGGAACTTCATACCGGGAACATGGCGAATGCCGGAACCATGAACAGTGTCTACATTCAACTGTTTGGCACCAACGGGGAAAGTGATTGGACCTACATCAATCAGGCTCTATACACCGACTCTGTAAGTTAAATAATCAATCAGTTTAATGTATTACTGGGGAAGGGTAACATCTAGGAGTCGCCAGGTCATGTAGAGCAGAGGCGTGGTTCCACTGGGGACTGGGACTTCTATTTGTGGGCTCAACTTGCTTGTGGCTTTGAGAGTGTTGGATTAGTTAGAATACTTTCAAAATGTTGAGAGAAAAATCTCTTTCTCTCTATAGGTGATTGAATATCAAGTGCCCTGTCCCTTTTCTCTGGGCTTTCTGGAGTGTGTGGCATTAGAAACAAAGCCATATGGTGGTGTGGGCTACATCAACGATGACTGGTTCTGCTCTAAAGTAGTGGTGACCACCCCAGAGGGAAGCACAAGACACTTCCCCTGTTACAACTGGCTCTCAGGCAGCGAGCGACTGGTGTATAGAGAGGCCTCTGGTCAGTATGTTGGTATACAGTTAATTATGTTGATTTAATGCTGATCTTGTGACAAACATGTCAGCTACCTACAGTTGTGGACAAAAGTTTACATGCACTTGTAAAGAACATGTGTAATGGCATAATGAGTTTCCAATAATTACTACAACTCTTGTTTTTCTGTGATGGAATCATTGGAGCACATACTTGTTTGTCACAAAAAACAGTCATGAAATGTGGTTATTTTATGACTATAATATGGGTCTTCGGAAAATGTGACCAAAATTCTAAAATATACTTATGCTGTAAATGTAATTTGTAGTTTATGGTGAAACGTTACAAAGGGACCGTATTTATGGGGTAATGGTAACAACATTTTGGCAATCTTAGTTTGATTAAAACAACATTAACTTTTTTGGGCTTTTGTTTATATAGGTAAGATGATTTTCAATGACACCTGCCCAAAAATACTAACAGTAAGAAAAGAGGAGCTGAAGATTCGTCATGAGACATACAAGTGAGAGACCAATTCCTTCATTTTAGAAACAACACTTACAGTGCATCTGGAAAGTATACACAGCACTTCACTTTTTCCTCTTTTTTTTTTAAAGTGTTTGCAAATCTTTTAAAAATTTAAAAACAAACAAAATGACATGTACATAGGTATTCACAGCCTTTGCCATGACACGAAAAATTTGGTCAGGTGCATCCTGTTTCCATTGAGCTTGAGAGGTCCTGCAAAGAAACATCGGAGAAACTGCTAAATAATAGGTGTGCCAAGCTTGCTGCCAAAAGTGTTTCAACAAAGTATTGAACAAAGGCTGTGAATACATATGTACATGTTTATGTTTTCGTTCTTAATTCTTGGCAAATCGATTGATAATATTAAACAAACTTTTTTCACTTCATTATTATGGTGTACTTTGTGTAGAATTTTGAGGAAAAACATTAATTGAATCAATTTTGGAATAAGGCTGTAACGTAACAAAATGTGGAATAAGTGAAGCGCTGTGAATACTTCATAGATGCACTGTATTCACAGGATACCCCAACAAACCCAAGCCAGTGTGCACTCTAAATTACAGTCAGTGTAAAGGTCTTCAATATAGTCACAGAAGCCACCAGTTTGCAGCGTGTTAATTGAAGGGACAGGCACTCTGGATTCACAGTTCAATATCTATTCCTTTTAGGTGGAACAACTATGCAGATGGACTGCCTAAAATAATGACAGCCGTGACAAGTAGTGATCTTCCTGATGAGGTCCGCTTCTCTTGCACCAAAGAAAGCGAGTTCTCGAGCACAACTGTTAATGCGTGAGTAAAAGCACAGACTCAACTATTTGTCTGCTTGGTGTTGTGGAAGAAATCATTCACAGATTCTTTTAGTGCTGCTTGAAAGTATGTGAATCCATTGTGCAATATATATTTTTGGTGTAAACCATGAAATGTTTATTTATAGGTAAGTAAATAATTGGAAAGAAAGGAGATCTCAGAGGAAAATCAGGATGAGTGTAGCGAGAGCATATCAGTCTGAGAAAGGCTATACAACCATCTCAAGATTTGTGCTCCATCAGTCCACTGTGAGGCAATTTACAAATAGCACGATAGCATTGATTAAAGCTTTATTACAGCTTTATTAAAATGTTAGTTTCTTGCATTAGTGTTTATTTCAACCCGTTTTGACAGTAATTTATTGTTATGTTGTAATTTGTTGACCCAGTTCCTCAAAAATTACAGCAAATCTGTTCATAGGCCTTATCAATGGATTCCACTTGACCATTATGTTTTCTGTACTCATTCTACGTGTGTGGAAATGGATGCCCAACAGTTTACTACTAAGTTGTTACTGGTGACTTGAAATGTTGCATATTATGAACCCAACAGCTTGAGAGGATATAATGTATTCTAAAGAGTATTGATGTGACAGGTAACATTTGTCCTGCTTTCTGACTGATGGACAACTGAATGGGCCACTCAGAGGTGCTGCTTATTGTCTCAAACACATCAACACATGGGAACTAGATCTGCCATTCCCTTTTCTAATGCTAAAATACATGTCCTGTCTTGGAAGATTTGTGGAGCTGAAACTACAATTTCTAACCTGCAACACAGAACAATGGAAAAACATAGAAGACCTCAGTCATATCTACAGTTGCCGCAAGACAAAAGTTTATGGTAAGGTTAACTCAGTTGGTAAACATAAGCTACTCATCCCCAGGTTTAATTTTACAAATGCTCATTTTGTATTATTCTAGAATATGTTGAAAAGAACTGGAAGAAGGATGAGTTTTTCGGGTACCAGTTTTTGAACGGCTTGAACCCAATGATGATCAGTCTCTGCAAGAAGCTCCCAGATAACTTCCCTGTTACAGAAGACATGGTGAAGGATTCCCTTTCAGAGAAAAGCCTTGAGGAAGAGATGCAGGTTGGTACTAACCTTTTTGTTGTTGCTCATTGTTAAGTAACTGTTCTACTAGCTTCTCACTAAGGTGTTGGGAGTGCTGTTCATTGTGTTAATACCAAGATCTTTGACTAACCAATGAATGCTCTTACATAAAAAGGATGGAAACATCTTCTTGGTTGACTACAAGCGCCTGCATGGAGTAACAGCAAACGTGATCAATGAGAAACAACACTACATGGCTGCCCCTCTCTGCTTGCTCTATATGACCAAGAAACAGAAGCTCATGCCCATTGCAATCCAGGTACATCACACAGTTGATGATGCAGGAGTCTCAGTTGGTTGCATCACACAAAAAACAAATTTTTAGCATGTCACTAAAAGGCACTTTGCCTTTTACACAACCTCTTTAAAATAGTACCCCATTTCTAAAAACGTTGGGACACAGTGTAAAATGGAAATAAAAAGAATTGCTTACAAATGAATTTCTCTGTTTCATCATACATATGTTGTCTTTGTATAACTTTCAGTTAAATTAGGATAAATGATTTGCACATTATTGCATATTACACAGCATCTTGTATAAGAAATTAGTAAAATATGCATTTGGTGTTTTCGTTTTGCAGCTGAAGCAAGAGCCTTCTGAGGAAACCCCAATTTTCCTTCCCACTGACTCGGAGTACGATTGGCTCCTGGCCAAGATCTTTGTGAGGAACGCTGACTTCTCTGAACATGAGCTCAACTCACACCTGCTCAGGACTCACCTGCTGGCTGAGGTGTTTGCTGTGTCCACACTACGCAACCTGCCAATGGTGCATCCTGTCTACAAGGTATATGGGGATTGGGTTCAACCATTAAATATTTTTTTCCTGAATATTGCAGCAGGATTTAGACACTGTACACAAGATATGTGGGTGTGCATTTCATGTAAAACTGTTCCATATTTTTCCACAGCTCCTGATCTCCCACTTCCGCTACACTCTGCAGATCAACGTAAAAGCTAGAGAGGATCTCATATCAAAGACTGGGGTGATCACCCAGGTACTTTCTATTCAATTGTCATGATCTAGTAAACCAAGTATTGGAATGGGGTGTAACAATGTTAGTGGAAACTTTTACAAAAAATATGAAGGGAACAATAAATCACACATCGGGTCTCGATGAAGGAAATGTATTAAAGATCAAAATCTTTTGCGTAAATCGTTGAGCACAACATGACATAACAACTGTCAATAGAAACCATAATCACCACCTGATTGAGGGCTGGAACCAAACTTACACTGAACATAACATGTTATGTGGCCACCACCTGCAAAACCATTCCCATTTTCAGAAATGTCTTGCTGTTGCATCTTCAGTGCACCTGTTGTCACTTTCATTTGCACCAAAGCAGGTGATATTGATTCACAGTCACTTATACTTCCTATTTGGACAGACCAATATCCCTGATGTTTAATTGACTTGGTTTTATGCTGTGATGTTTACCTCTTCTCCTCATTTTTTGGAGCAGTGTATAGCACTAGAATTGCATTGACTGTTTATTTCATTTAAGCTAACACTGCCAACTCTCCAAATATTTTCAACTGATTATTCCAGACAACATTCATAGGTTACACATTTATAAATGGTTGGAAACAACAACATAGCTAAATGAAAAAAAAAACAATAACATAACTGAGAAAGGAAATTCTCTCATGAATCTGTCTTGAAGAATGCAAGTATTGGAGGTCAAGGGATGCTGGAGTTCCTGAAGAAAGCAACGGCCGAGTTGACATACAGCTCCCTCTGTATGCCGGACGACATCACTGCACGCGGCCTGGACACCATCCCCAATTTCTACTATAGGGACGATGGCCTCAGACTGTGGAACATCATCCACAGGTACCTTGTTTACAAGCACATAGATTTTCAAATACGAAAGACATAAGACCTGTGCAGGAACATCACATATATGTCAGTGCTGAATACTTTCCCCTGTTCAGTCAAATTTGCTTAATGCCTGTGGTTGTCCTGTGGTTTTGTATAGGTTTGTTCAGAGTGTGATTGATCGCTACTATACCGGTGACTCAGACGTCCAGAAGGATAGTGAACTGGAGAGTTGGATTAAGGAGATATTTGAAGAAGGGTTCCTGAGCAACACCAACACAGGTTATACTTTTGTCTTTTGTCTTATCTTAATTTACATTTTAAATTGAATTTACTTGTTGTGTGTGTGGACAGTTTTCACATATGTTGTGAGAAATTCACTTTTAATGCTTTGAAAATCCACATACTGTGCACAGAAAACCGCCTGCAAGAGTTAATAATTTCTCATCATGTCCATTGATCAATTGCTTTAAGTTTTTAATTTGCTTAATGTCAATTCAGTGTCTGAATCAAGTGACTTGTATTTTCTCGGTGCAGGAATCCCAAACTCTTTCAGTTCAGTGACAGAGCTGGTGAAGTTTCTCACCATGGTGATCTTCACAGTGTCTGTCCAACATGCTGCTGTCAACAACGGGCAGGTAGTTAAAACAAATGTTTAATTGATTTTAGTTTGTAATTTTAGTAATATTGGCCTTGAAACCTGTTATAAAACACGTCTTAACAGACCTAACTACTAGGACCAGCTGCTTTGACCCTGAACAAGGTGTTTTTATTGTGGGCTGTAAAAGGCTGTGTATGTAAGGTTGCATTATTACAGACGTCTTTGTGCCTTTTGTCTCTTTTTGCCTTTTTATCTGATTAAACGCTACTTTCCACAACAGCCTTATGCATTCCAACACATCAATGCAAACACACACAGAGGACAAACAGAACCGATTAAGTCATGTCTCACAAAAAGAGGGTTTCATTTTTTTTCCCCGTTGTCATTACAGTTTGATTATGGTGGCTGGATGCCCAACTTTCCCATTGCACTGCAGCAGCCTCCTCCTACCACTAAGGGGCAGTGTACTGAGCAGACCATGTTGAAGACTTTTCCTGCCATCAACACCACCTGTTACGGCATTATTGCAGTGTATAGTTTGAGCAAGCCTTCCACTGACATTGTGAGTATGTAAGAGAAAAGTATAGTGGTAGTTATAGGACATCACTGGTTAGAAGACACTTGGCCGGTTTCAAAGACACTGATTAAGTCTAGTCTAGGACTAAAACAACAAGCTTAATGAGTCTTCTACTGAACTTGATTATACAGCTCTGAAACTAGGGTTAGTCCGTGTCTGTGAAACAGCACATAAGTTCATTGCTGAGTGTCTCATTTGAATGACTGAACAGACAATGTAAGCACAGTACACGTTCTGCATGACACTTCCTTCCACATAATCCAATTCTTGTCAGGGTTGCTGAGGCACTGCTACTTCCCACAGCTATGACTGAACAGGAAATAGAGGTTGTGACCAACCACAGTATAAACACACAAATGGATCTAAACTGAAAGTAGATTGAGACTAAAATTACACACAGTATTCATCATCTAAATAATAACTAGAAAAATACTAAATCATTACTCAAGGAATCAATTCACTAGGTATTAATAATATTAGTATCCTTTGGTCACATCCTCACATTTACTATTCTCATGACTTCCTCAGGTTCTTCTTGGAGACTACACAGAGCAGCACTTCTTTGAGAAGCTCCCAATGGAGAAGATTAAAGAGGTCAAGCAAGAGCTGAAGGCTTTAAGCGCTGAAATCCAAATCCGGAATGAACACCTTCAACTGCCCTACACCTACCTGGACCCTAATAATATAGAGACCAGTGTAGCCCTGTAAAATGAATCAAGTGCTACAGTAGCAAAATCACTTACGGTTGTTTTGATCAGAATGGTTTCATTAGACGCTTATGACAGTTGAATAGAAGATAAATCATTAGATGTGTGGCCATCTCTTTAATAAATGAGCACTGGAATAGAATACTGATTATATAAAAAACGTAGTTGTATGAATTCTTTGCAACTCACTTTCCTTTCTCTCCAACACTTTTCCTGAAGCTACAATATCTCCATTCTTTACTGACCCACCTACTTTCCCGAATGAAAGGTTCTATAACGACATGGGTGTCATGACTTGATGTTAGCCTAATACAACCTATGGGAATTACACATAAAATGAACAAAGGAACCTGATGTTTTTTCAGTATAAAGATGTCTGTTGGCAAAATGTACACATGCTACTGTATTGTAATAAAAAGAAATCTGAGAATAGATTTAGCGTGGACTATAGCTATTGATTTACTGTTACAATCTTGAACATTTGAACATGTCTTTCGTGTGGTTAAACATGTTAGTGAAAATATTCATGAAAACATTAGTTATGGATATGGGTGAAAATGGATAAAAAACACTTTTCTAAAGTTATTGTATTAACCATGAAATTGCACAGAACTCGATTGAACATTTTGGCATATAAATAAACAAATAATTTGGTAGCATTTGTGGCGTAGGTGTCATGTCCTGGCTGGGGGACCCCTAGCCATCTCTATGCTTTGGGGCTCACAGTCAGGACATGACACACAGAGAGGCCTCTAGCCATCTCTGTGGCACTGTGGGCTCCGCAGTCAGAGCAGCTGTGATAGTTGTCTCTGATTGGGGAGCCTACTTAGGTTAGGTTTTCCCACACTCGGGTGTGGTTTATTGCTTAGCCCCAACTTTCACGTTTAATTCATTTCACTGTGGATACGCTACACGTTTCTTGTAAGTTAGTTTTGTTTTGTTTTGCAAAACCTTTACTTTACGATTACAGTCCGTATTAGTTTGTCCCTTAGTTCTTTGGATTAAATTCACTTTTCATTTAAAATGTCTGCGTTTGGTTCTGTCACGTCCATAGTGTGGTGCAGAACCAAACGCAGACATTTTAAATGAAAAGTGAATTTAATCCAAAGAACAAAGGGACAAACTAACCCGGACTGTAAACGTAAAGTAAAGGTGCTGTGGGAAACAGCAAAACAGAACAAAACTAACTTACAAGAAACGTGTAGCGTATCCACAGTGAAGTGAGGTAAAATGAATTAAACAAAATGTGAACGTTGTGACTAAGCAACAAACAATAAACCGCACCCGAGTGTGGGAAAATCTAAGCTAAGTAGGCTCCCCAATCAGAGACAACTGATCACAGCTGCTCTGACTGGGGAGCCCACAGTGCCACAGAGATGGCTAGAGGCCTCTGTGTGTGTCATGTCCTGACTGTGAGCCCCAAAGCATAGAGATGGCTAGGGGCCCCCCAGCCAGGACATGACAGTAGGCCTACTGGACATCAATTTATAATAACCTCACAGTTTGTCACCATCGGTTTTCAACCCGAGTAATTCCAGCATCCATAAAATGGGCTATGCATATAAAAATAGGCTACATCTATTACAAAAAACCTGAAGTGTAATGTCACTTGAATGTAATTAGGACTACAACACAAATCAAAAACTATTCACCAAACCAAAATGAATTTTGAAGGGTGTACTCCGCTTTTAGTAAATGTATTAATTGTTACGCAGCAGACATGTCATAATGTTACAAATTATTGTAGCTACTTACTTTAAGTTGACCATCGTACAAAACATCTCAATGTGGCAATTGTCAGAGCTTCAATCGTGAGCAAAAACAAAATCTGTTTCTCAGCAAAATACTGATAACAATAATTACATACTCAATGTCTTCAAATGTTAATTTACAATCACAGTGAATAAGTTCAAAGGGCACCACACACTAATTTGAGATACAAGGGTTACATCATCTTGCTGGAGTCTGAACACCTGTCACGGTGTTGTAGTGTGGCGGAACCATACGCGGACATTTTGAATAAATGAAAAGGTGAATTTAATTCAAACACAAAAGACAAAGACTACACGAACTGTAAACGTAAAAAGTAAAGGTGCTGTATAAAAACACAGCAAACAGAACTAAAACTAAATACAAAGAACGTGCAACGTATCCACATGAGAATGAAGTAAAAGAAGACAAACCGTGAAGTCGTGACAAACACAAACAATAAACCACCCCGGGTGTGGCTGTAAAACTAACCTAAGTAGGCTCCCCAATCAGAGTCAACTGATTGCAGCTGCTCTGACTGGGGAGCCCACAACGGCATAGAGATGGCTAGAGGCCTCTCCATGTGCCATGCCCTGAATGGGAGCCCCAAAGCACAGAGATGGCTAGGGGCCCGCATCCAGGACATGACA
>JACXGK010011134.1:5469-16693 GCA_016801125.1 Novumbra hubbsi
CCCCCCCCCCCCCCCCCCCCGCCCTTTCCTCCTCAAAGTTTTACTTCCTCTGTAACTTTGGACACAACTGCATATACACACACGCAGCTCCTGTCATCTAATGACCCATCAATCAAACAACACAAACAAGCATGGGCTCACACACAAACAACCATTCATGTTGATCGCATCCAATTTAACCTGCTACGTTGCCTGAGAACACATTCTCATTTACAACAATGACGAGGGACAAATTTGGGTTACCTGCCTTGATCTTTTCATTTTCAAGATTTTTCACCTTGACGACTCAGGGATTTCAATCTAGCAACCTTGTGGGTTACCTGCCGGGGATTCAGTCTAGCTATCAAAAGACGCATGTGCATTTTTGTGTAACTATATCTTTACAGGTGATGAAATGTACATTCAAGTTTTGCCACCTCATTGAAACACAGAATGTTACACTATAAGAGGCCAAGTTAGCTAGCCTTCTGCAATGATAAAATGAAGTCTATTCAGTACAACAGCTCTGTATTTACCAAACGCAGTCCAATTCAATATTAACAAGTGATCAGGAATCTGGGTCAAAGGTCAACGCTAAATCGTCGCACTGAGCCTCGATTGTCATTCTCCTGCTGCTCATTAAGCCCCCCACACACATAGCCAGGGCTCACAAACTCCCTGCGACACAGCATTAAACAGGGTCAACTAAAGCAAGCAGCCACCTCTCCTTTATGAAATGGCATATTGAGGACTGAGAAGAGACAAAGAAAATGCTCACAAACAATGTTGTTTATTTACTTATTTTATTTCAAATCAAGGTGTCAGGTTTGGTTTTGCTTTATGGTACGACTTCGCGTCCAAGGACCCCCAGACAAGCAGCTGTTGTTTCGCCAAGAACTGATGGGGATTCAAAGAAATTATCAAGAAACAAACACAAGCACCTAAGCATACGCTGGACCTCCCACTCCTCTTTTCCTTACTAATTAAGAAATTATTACACATATAGATTTTTCCATTTATAGGAAAGGATGTTATTATGGATCCACTCATATAGAATTATGATTATCAATACATTAAATTAAGACACTATTATAGCTGTTGTTTGGTGAATGAACCATATCTTTAATTACTTCACCTCTCCGTGGTAAAACACATACAGTTTGTGGTAATTGGCTTGGAGAAGGTGTTAAAAAAAAGGAAAAAAGGATTCCGTGATTAATTAATCAAGCTGGCCGGGAGTGTGGTCCGAACAGAGTTCGAGGCTGGTTTTACAAGCTGACCCGGGAGAGCTCGCACTCTGTCCTCGCGATGACCTTGTGTATGAAATGTAATCGCTTTCCCAGAATGCATTCCTCTGAGAACACGCTCTCCATATACATCTGGGTTGTAACACAGCAAGACAGGCTTGTATCAATTCTCAATGTGTTTACGGTGAACGTCAGAGTAACATTATTGGATATGTCGAACTACACAGACCAAACAGAAACAAGGAGATTTGCTCAAATGTAGATGTTCAAATGCTTTTTTCAGATACTCTCAGCTATCTTTTAAACTACCATGCCCCCTAATTAGAGGTTGAATGCATTACTGTGGGTGTTAACAAGACCACATACCAAGTGACCCCTATAATAGTAATTCCCAAACAATCTTGGGTCTGTCACGTCACCCCCTGGTGGCGGACATTCCTTCTGTCGTGTGGCAACCCGGCGTTCAACGTCGCCGGTCTTCTAGTCACTATCGTGTGTGTTTTCTCCTGTTTTCCCCATGTCCTGTGAACGCACCCCTCCCTAATCCTCCACAACTGTTGTTAGTTACCTTAGTATTTACCTCCCTGTGTTTGTAGTCTCAGTGTGCGTTATTGTCAGCTGTTACGTGTTTCGTCTCTTTCATGTGTATTCCAGGCCCAAGTGGCTGGTTCCAGTATTTCTCGGTGCATGTTGCACACAACTAGGATTACTACAACCTTCTATATGTTGGTGCCTAAATAAAAGGCTTTCTGAAGGTTTCCTTGCGCCTTGGTCATTTGTTCAGTACCACGTCACAGGGTCACCGATTTTAAAAACTCAGGTAAACACAAAGCACTTGTAATAACCTATAAAAACCTATATAATTACTTAAGCAATGAGTCAAATGTTTCACTTGATAAAAATATAAATTAAGTATAAGATAAGATCTTTAATCTAGGAAGGAATGTATAATCTAGGAAGGAATGTATAATGTTAGTGTGTATACTGCCAAGCCCACAGATTGGCTCTAGACTGCTGACTAGCCAGCTCATACTTCTCGAAACTGCTGATTGGCTTCAACTCAGGTCATTTTCTGTATTTTTTTGTTTTTTTGTTTTTCAATTTTAACTTTTGCCAGAAATACAAGTATAGAGCATGTAAGTAACCTTAATTGTATGAGTTAATACAACATTTTAAACATTAGACTTTTAAATGAATAGTGTACCCACTGCTAACTGTGTAAGCAAATACACAGTCAACTATAGAACTTTGTAAAAAGAGGTCCTTAACGTCTTAATGGGATGAAGCTTGCGGGACAATGCCTCGCCAAACAAAGAGTTTCACAGGGATGAAACAGGATCATTGAAACAGGGTGCAGTGTGCTGGTTTCAGACATCCAGTGTCTTATCTTCTGGTAGCCACAAGCTAATACGTTTCCATTTTCACAATGACTTGGATCACGAACTTCAGTGGTTGTCAGAAGTCTAACAGGAAGAATAAGCACATACAACGCATCACCTAGGAAGGGAAGAAATGGCAGATACATACAGTGAGGTGTGTAAGTGTGAGTGTGTGCCTGCACGCTTGTGTGTGTCTGTGTGTGGGGCCGCGTTAATTGCAGGTGGGAGATTCACAACACTTCATCCTTTTAAATGGCTAATCAGCAGTTCATACAATGATAAACAAACTATCCCTGCCACGGTTTGGGGAAAAAGGGGGATGGTGCCGCAGAAATGTCAACACTCTTCATAGACACAGCGTGGATGGATGGACTGGGTGTCCATGATTTCTAAATTTTACCTTTATTAGGCTTGATCATCTTTCTATATTACCTATCCTATATTGTGAATTTGGGTGGGGTACTACAGTTGAACTAAGCTCATGACAAAACCAAATTCACAAAACAAGGATGCAAAAATTCCTAAACAGGGGTTTCATCTGCTGATTGCACCTTTACATATACTTCTCACGTCAAACTACTTAACAAGTCTGAAAGTCAAATATCAGGCTGGAATGTTGCCCTGGCTCCTTGGCCAACGAGGCCTGCTTGGCGTTACCTGTGAGTCAATCGTTCAAATGCAGCAGTGTGTGACCTTGCGTTTGTCTTACAGATGTGCCCTCAGTCCACAATCCTGTGTGTGTGTGTGTATGTGGTGTGTGTAAGTAACACGTGACCAATAGCCCTGATAATCTCTACGACAGAAAGCCCCAGTTCCGCTTCCCTCACTGCTGCAATGACTGACAGCTCTAAATGCCTGGGAGGGTAGCACTGTGGTTTGAAGGGCCTCTAGCAGGTGAGTGTCATGCTGAAAACAATCACGCCTCCAACCCCGCAGTTTCCCCGTGTTAACTGTGTGACGGTATCCAAAGCCTGCAGTCTTCGATTTCCATTCTGGCTCCGTCTCAAGGCGCCATTCTGGCTCAGTGTCATGTCAGCGTTCTGGCATCGGCTCAAAGCTCACATTGGCTAACATTCAGGTTTCCGTGCTGGCTGAGTTTCAAGGCTTGTTTCAGTCTTCACTGTGGCCCTGTGAGGCTCTGTTTCAGGACAGGCCCCCTCAGTTTCAGCACCCTGGGTTGCTGGCCACCTACCCGCGCAGCTCGACGGGAGATGTCAGCGGGGGCCTTTTTGTCAAGGGTGGCATTTCGCCTTCGTTTTCCGCGATTCCTCTGTCTGTAATCTTACCACCTCAAATGGCCTGACGTTCCACAAATAGGCCCCACAGACAAGAGAGAGACACAAGACAAATGGCTGGAGGCGGTTCGAACTCTATCAGGACTGATGGCATCCGACCTGGGCCTGCCCTCCGAAAGGTTAAAGACACGTTCACTTAGAGAGCAATCAATTACAGAGGGGCCCCTTAACAAACACCCCCCAACACCCCTGCATCGACCGCCGTGTTGTTAAAATAGCAGGCCTTATTAATGACAAATGTTACTGTGGAGACAGCTACCTGTGAACAGACGGGTGGGTTGTAGTTTTACACTTACAACACCGTCCTTACACTCATTTCTTCCTTTCACCTTCTAGTGTGTATGTATCTTTGGTCTTTTCTAGACAGTTTTTTTCCCTAAGAGCTCTTCCTTTGCATCTCGTTCATCGATATCACTGTCTTCTCTTTCTCTTGCCTCTGTCTCTTTCGGTCTGTATTGTATTCTGTCGCTCTCACATTCTCCCTCGTCTTCCTGTCTGAGTCTATCTGCTCCTTCGCTACACTTTTCTCACAGGGATCTTTCTCCAGGTCTATCGGTATCTTTCTCTTTATATTTCTCTCGGTGGGATCTCGCTGCAAGTCTCTCTCAGTGTTTTCCTAGTAGGGACGTCAGTCCAACTGCCTGTTGAGTGGCTACAAATATTTTAACTCTTTCCAACTTTTTGAGAAATGAATTGGAAAAAGATGTGGTGATGTAATTTAAAAACATGATACTGATTTATTTTTATGTTTTTGAATTACCCAAAACACACGGCCAAGACAACAAAGGAGTGGCTCAAGAAGAAGCACATTAAGGTCCTGGATTGGCCTAGCTAGTATCCAGACCTTAATACCATAGAAAATCTGTGGAGGGAGCTGAAGGTTTGAGTTGACAAACGTCAGCCTCGAAACTTTAATGACTTGGAGATTATCTGCAAAGAGGAGCTTGACAAAATCCCTTCTGAGATGTGTGCAAACCTGGTGGCCAACTAAAAGAAACGTCTGACCTCTGTGATTGCCAACAAGGGTTTTGCCACCAAGTAATAAGTCATGCTTTGAAAACGGGTCAAATACTTATTTCACTGAGTCAAATGCAAATACATTTATATATAACTTATTATTGCGTTTTTCTGGATTTTTTTGTTGTTATTCTGTCTCTCACTTTTCAAATAGACCTACCATTAAAATTATAGACAGATCATTTCTTTGTCAGTGGGCAAACGTACAAAATCAGCAGGGGATCAAATAATTGTTTCCTCCACTGTATCTGCTCCTTTGTGTGAGAAGGAAAAGGAGGAGCACTGCCCGAGCCCTACAAAATGACCTCCAGCGGGCTACTGCTGTGCATGATCCTGACCAAACTGTCAAGAACAGGCTCCATGAGTGTGGCAGGTCCAGAATATGTCAGATATGCAATTGGAGCTCCATTTTCTTCACAAATGAGAGCAGGTTCACACTGAGCACATGCAACAGACGTGAAAGAGTCTGGAAACGTTATGGTGAAAATTATGTTATCTGAAACATCATTCAGCATGACCGATTTGGCGGTGGGTCTGGGGAGGCATATACTTGAAGACCTCCACATGCTAGCCAAAGGTACCCTGATTGTACCGTGATAAAATCCTCAGACCTATCGTCAGACCTTACACTGGTGTAGCGGGCCATGATGCCATTGACTGGCCCTCAGATTTCCCAGACCTGAATCCAATTGAGAACCTCTGGGACGTTATGTATCGGTGCATCTGACGTCGCCAAGTAGCGCCACAGACTGTCCAGGAGCTCACTGCTGTCCTGTTCCAGGTCTGGAAGGTAATCACCCAGGACACCATCCCATGTCTCAACAGGAGCATGCCTTGACGCTGTCAGGAGTGAACTCAGGCATGTGGTAGCCATACACACTACCACTGCAACACATGGTCACATTATGTGTTGCTGTGATAAAATTAACTTAAAATGTAATTAAGTTGGAACAGCCTGTGATTTATATTGTTTACTTTGGTATTTTGTGTGAGTTTTAATACAGCCGTCTTTGGGTTGGTGATTGTGGTTTCCACTGACAGTTGTTATGTCATTTTGTTCTCAACGAATTACACAATGTAGAGTAAAGAGTTTGATCATTAATACATTTATTTAATCAAGACTTGATGTGTGATTTAGGTGTCCTCTTAATTGTTTTGAGCAGTGTATGTGTTACATTGCTCAAGGTAATTAGTGAAGGTTGATCCCCTTAAATTTAATTAAAACGAACACTTCAAAATGTAGCCTGACGTCTTGACATGCCGTCCTCAACAGGGTCGTGCACAGATCTTTCAAATGTGATGAAATAGAAGAAATGGGTGGAGTTGGCGGGTTACACTAAGAGGAGTCTTGTTGCCTTTATGTGAATGTTTCCAATATATCAAGAACTATATCTCCATAGTTGCTTTTGATTTCAACATCCTATGTACTTGGACTGTGGGCAATCTGTAGGTCTGGCCAACAGGAAACAAGAACAGCACCAATTTTAACTTTCAACCTTCATTCTTAGCAAAGTACTTCAATCAAATTAAAAATGTCCAAAAAGTCCAACAACGACCTGGGATTGATAATTTTTCATGGAATACCAGAAATAACTGAAACAGGACAGCCCATCCTACTCAAGTGTCATGCACTCTCTCCACCTCTCTCAGTTTTCTTCATGTGTTAATTATTGCGGTCCCTCTGTCTCTCGGTTCTCTGTCCTGGTTTGCCTTGCAAGTTTGTCTTGCTAGCTGAGCTGGGTGGGTCTCTCAGCTGCTCTGCTGTCTTAGTAATTACCAATTCATTAAGAATGACAGTTTCAGGGGTTGAAGCACCATTTCATCTTGGTCTCGTGGGAAAGGCGCTTGCCAAATTCGGTGCGTGAATGCCAATTATCCCTGTATGTCTGCAATTCCCCATTTTGTACTTAGCTGCTTAACGACAGCAGTGAAATTCAGGAGGAAATCAGGCAAAGAAAGGTGTCTAGGATGGATCGTTGGGCGTACTGCGGAGGACGTTCCTGGTTAGCTCAATGGCTTGAGGGCCTTAGACTGGAGAAGTAAGCGCTGATTGAAGAATGGCAGCGGGTGCATCATAATCATGTAGGTAAACAGATACGGTGTGCATGATAATCTGTTGACGCATGGCTGTTTAACTGCTTCATGCAAGTATGCGATAGAACAGTTGGGGAGGTTTCCCCACGTCTGTCAAGATATTTGCTGTTGTGTGTGCAATTTCACTCCTTTTGAGCAAATATGGTCGATAAGTCCATTGTGTATGTTTTTCTATTTACGTCCTCAGTGTGTAGGCGCGTGCGTGTGTGTGTGTGTGCGTGCCACTCCCTGAGAACCAGGAAGGAAGGACCTAGCTGTGAGTTATAGTGACAGCCAGGACACGGATCTTGTCTGCCTTGGAAACTAGTTCAGTTCTTCTAATTGCATGTCTAGCCTGAATGATGGGACACTTAATTCTAACACATTCCACACAATTGCTTTCCACTAACACAGGCCCGGAGAGGGGGAGGCTCCAAGGCCATATGGAAAGGGACGTAGGGGCCTTTGTGAATAAATGGGACATCCCTAGCTCCTCCCTGGATCCAGCCGGGGAGATGAAACAGCCACCCTAATGAAACAGACACCCGCCAACAGCCCAGCCGGCATTTATGCAACGCAAAATGGATAGCTAGCGTAGGAGTACGCATGCGTGTGTGCCTGGGTCTGGCTCAACCCCCAGGTAATCCGGAGGAGCCGCAGGGAGGCTGCTCACCGTGACCCTGGCACCACCAGCCCAACCCCCGGTCTCCATCCTCCACAACACCACCAGCGTCGGGGAGCACAGCATTCACAGATCAGCCCTCAACCAGACGGGCAAAGCCCTTAATTACCGAAATTGATCTTTATTATCTTAAATTATAGTGGGAGACGTGGGGGGGGTGTTCAAAAAGGTTCTAAATCTTGCAGACACAGATTGAAGTCAAGGGTGGCCCAGGCCTCGACCACATACACAGATCAACACCCACACTATAGGCCCATGGCAGCGGTGGAGCATAGAGATGGGACAGTATATACAGTATCTGCTTTATTGAGGCGGACCCCGCCGCTACACACCTCTGCAGGCGTCGTGTTGTGTTCCTTGGGCGCTGGGTGAACTCTGACCTCGGGCTAATTAGAGCGATAAGGAGGATTAAAAAGGGGCAGACTGGAAGGTGTCGGGGAGAGGGGCTTTAAACAATTACACACGGCTGCCAACGCGCCTTTTTTCCTTACGACTCAGGAAATTACGGCCTCTCTCTCCTTTCCTAGCCAACACAAAAGAGGCTTATGGAAAATAATAAATTATCTGGGGCCACATTAACTTGGATGTAAATCGCCGGGCAATTATGTTTTAATAGGCCTTTAAGAGAATGAGTAATTGGGGGTGATGCTGGCGAGGTTGATCTGGGTAACCCATCTTTCTCCCTCCGTGCCCAGCAGAAAAAGCTCTGGGCATTGTGTTTCGGTCCAGTGTGTATGTGCGCGAACCTGTGTGTGTGTTTGTTAGTATGTGTGTTTGATTCAGTCGTTCCACCCTGTCTTGATGCGGAGCGTAGATGAGCCTGGGCAGGTGAGCGTGACCTTACACGGTGCCCCTCTGACCTCTAACCCTTGGCCTTGGACCTGTATCTGTGGAATATCAATGTGTCTGTTGGCCTCGCTGGGCTGCTGCTGCTGGTTCAGGATCAATGTGAGGCGAGATCACTAACGACAAACCCACCTGGTGGAACACTAACTAATGAGACTGGCCAAGAACACTCACTCTCCAGAGCAATACAGAAGACAGAGAGCAGAACAGACAGCACACAGAGGAGGGACATGTATTTTTGAGGGGGAAAACAAGCTTGCTTTGCACAGAGGAGTAAAATAAAATATAGCTGTGACCCGGTGATAGTGGACAACCCCAAAATCCTCAGTTGTAACAGTGAGAAATAGATTTGTAGCATTGTTATATTGACTTCTCAGCTTACCTGCAGCAATAGCCACAAAAGATTACAAAAGCCATCTGATAATGTATTACTAAAAAGCAGTCATTTGTTCTCTAGTGGCAAGACGACTTTAAAGATCTCCCGTGCCTGTGATGTAAGGTTGGTGGCAGTTTTTTTTCACAGCTAGATAGAATGCCAAAAATAGTATTTATTTGGAGCTGGAGCAATGCTAAATACAGAATATATACATCAGTCAACTGTTTAGATACACCTACTCATTCAAGGGTATATCTTTATTTTTAATATAACAATTTAAATCCAGTTTTTGTTTGTCCACCCGCCTCTTGACACTAAGGCTTGACACTTTGTTTTGGCAAGGTGCTCTATTATGCTGGAAAAGGCATTGCTCATCACCAAAGTGTTCTTGGATTGTTGGGAAAAGTTCCTCTCGGAGGATGTGTTGGTACTGTAGAGGATAAATTGTATTGGTCAAATCCATAGGCCCTATTAATAAATGCATAATTAGTTATTTGCATAAGTTTAATGTGCCTATATATGTGTGTAAACATTAGTTAGGTCATCCATTTTGTATATCGATTACATCCTCCATTTTGTATTGATTACGTGGGTTTTTAGAGAACTTAAGGAGCCTCAGTGCCTCTGATTGGCTGATACAGGTGAAGGGAAGGGGCTACCTGTGTGAAGTTATAAAGTTGGCTGCATGCCATGTAACAGCGTCTTTCATCTTGGAGCTGTCCTCTCTGTATGAACCACCATGTAATTACATTAAAAGTAGTCTAAACAAAGATATTCGGTTTCTGAAAGGGGCTTGTGTAAAATTGGAAGTAAGTGGACTTATTCCCGCGAACCCAGAAAAGCGTACGTTTTGGCGAGCTAGCCAGGAGAGGCTTAACCCTTTGCGTTTTCTAATTGATTTCGCCGACGGATGGAAACATCTTTGACCAAATCACGTGAATAAGACTAGAGGTAAGACAGACGCCTTTTTAAAAAACAAAAATTATTATTATTTTGGAAGTTCTGTTATTAGCGGTCGAATTTTTTCTGTACGTCGGGGGAGGACTTGGATTATGCTGGGTAATGCCCTCTAGGGAAAGTCTATTGGAAACTGAATATTGATTAGTTAATTGAACTGTATTGTTGACGCAGTAAAAAAGAATGTGAAGATATAAAGAGAAATAAACCTAATAAAAATCTAATATAGAGAAATACAAATAAAAAAGGATGAAATAAGAAATACCAATAAAAAAGGATAAAATAAGAAATACCAATAAAAAAGGATGAAATAAGAAATACCAATAAAAAAGGATGAAATAAGAAATACCAATAAAAAAGGATGAAATACGAAATACCAATAAAAAAGGATGAAATAAGAAATACCAATAAAAAAAGGATGAAATGAGAATTATAAATTCTTATAAAGAGAGAAAAATCAGACAGAGCGAAACCTAAACATAAAACAAAGATAAGAGGTTAAATAAAAATAAATAAATAAAATAATTAGACAAAAATGGCGAGATAGAAATATTTATGCACTGAAGGATCCAAATATGTTGTTTGTCTCTGTGTGTGCTTCTTGGCCTCTTTTGGGCCGCTGTAGTTGTCTTAATTGTTTATGTTGTATGTTGTGTCATGACTGAGATTTCTAAAAATAACGAGTACTGGGTGTTTTACTAATCACAAATTTTACTAACATTTAAATCGAGGGTACCTCGCTGTGGCAAACACAGTTGTGGCTATAGGCCTGCTAGCATTGTAACTTTTCCACGTGGTTGAAAACAACGAGAATGGAATGTATGTGCGTGCTTGAATGGAATGCGTGTGTGTGTGGGCGTTACCAGGCGTTTGAGTCGGTGTGAATTGTGAATCCTATTATTTTGTAATTGTCTGTGGCCAATAGCTATGTATTTGTATATATTCTTTTAGTACATTTATTAGTAGTTAGTTTGTTTTTGGACTTTGTGCAGATTTGGGGTAATTTAAAAAAATTGATTTGAAGTAGAGTATGTATGAAATGTCTGTAATAGTTCAACATTGTTAACGTTTATTGTCCACTTTGTAAGGCACTAAGGACTAGAATAAAAATAGCAGTGTAAAATAGGTTCGTTTTTTTTTTTAGAGCTGTGGACTGTGTGGATGATTGAGGGAGCAGGAAGTGGAGTTAGGCCTGCCCAGTATATCCGGTGGGGGTGTGCCAAAAACTCAAAGCTCCTCCCAAAACATGGCTCCTTCAAAAGAAATTGAAATTAGCCCTGAGGACAACGCCCCCTTAGGTGTCTTGATGCAAAAGTACCCCCTCCTTGCTAAGAAGTTAAAAGAAATTAGCAGGAAGTGGGAGAAGTGGACAA
>JACXGK010011135.1:0-10824 GCA_016801125.1 Novumbra hubbsi
GGAAGAACAGTCCCCATACACGAGGTAATGGAAGAACAGTCCCCATACACAAGGTAATGGAAGAACAGTCCCCATACACAAGGTAATGGAAGAACAGTCCCCATACACAAGGTAATGGAAGAACAGTCCCCATACACAAGGTAATGGAAGAACAGTCCCCATACACAAGGTAATGGAAGAACAGTCCCCATACATAATTCTTTGAGCGGTGAGGCCTTTAGGCAACCTGGGACGCACACAGCAAGGAAATGGAGCAGGGAACTGTCCAGAATTTACGTGGTGCTGAAACCAACACTCCCACTAACTTATTCAGATCAAAACTATTTAATAAATGCAACTAATTGGCCGCTCAACAATCGGGGGTTAGCACAACATTCTGTCCTGATCGAAGATTAAGTTGCCTGTTGCAATGACATTCTAGCTGACATTGGATGTGGACAATTCTTGTCGGGAGACTTGCTGTGTCAACTGGACAAAATGGTCCAAGACTTTTACGTTCTGGCAGTTGGCCATGCTTCTCAAAGATTTAAAGAAAACAGAAAAGGCTGTCCGTTGTGGAGAGGAGCTGCTAAAGACCCAGGAAGTGGGCAGACAATAATTCCTACACACAATTTCGGGGTGACCTCCCCCATTTGTAGACAAGAAGTACACCCAACCGACCCCGACAAGGTATCAGACCCCCTCCTCGACCACCAGACACAGCACACAGGAGCCCTCTATGTGAGCCAACGGAGCCGTGAGCTTCGCCGTTTTCTGCAAATTGTAAGGTCAAAATGTAAAAATAAAGAAATAAACCCATACATTACTTTATATTTGTTTACTTTTCCGGACTACTTGTTTTGTGACGTGTCACCGGGAACTGAGAAGGCAGTGCATGTCTGGAGGGGCCCACATCTGTTGAGCGTTAGGAGGCAGCCGACAACATTGTTACAGGGGACCTAATTTAATATTTTCTCGGTTTTGATCTTCCACCTTTAATCACTGACTCTCGGCAGGATCGGCTTTCCTCGAGAAATTGTCAGAAAGCTGAAAGAAAATGTTATTGCAGCCTGTTTATGGAATCAAACATGCAAGAGCGGGCTAACACACCAACAAAACATGTTGCCTGCATCAGAAGTTGTGCGGGGAGAAGGACTAGAGGAGGGGGGCTGGGGGAAAACCACAGTGGAACTTCATTCAGGCAGGACATTCCAAACTAAGAACTTCAATTTCCCCAAACGCTGGTTCACCGAGATCGTTTCAGATTATATTGGTAGCAGTCGGGGAGACAGTGTGGGGAGGTGGACGGGTTTCGGGGGGGGGGGGCGGCACCACAGGGTAGGTTTAGGTTTCCTCAAATCAGCATCTCAGCTCTTATTAAACCACCATTTCCAATATCATTGCAACAGGGGTGCACAGGGCACAGCACAGCATGGCTGTGTGGGCCTGTTCCTCCTGCTAGTGGTGGGTGACCACATCAGGTACGGATAAAGCCTTGGTGGACCCTGGGGTAGTCCAGGGGACCTGGTGGGGAGGTCTTTAAAGAGCCTTGTATCCATGACGCTCACGTCGGACGGCACACTTCCTGCTTTTATTTCAACAGCAATTCGGGGTTTGGGACCATTTGGTGGGCAGTTTGAAACTCCAGGAAGGGATTTGCTCCTATCCCCCAGATCTAGGATTCACAGATCTAGGATTCACAGATCTTTTACAAAGAGTACTGCATGGCACGAGAATGTAGGCTAATCTGCAAAAGCCTTTTAAGAGTAATGTCTCAAACAAACTACATCATGAAGTGTTTTTGACTTTCACAGTTTACAGTTACAGCAGTCAATAAGGTAAAACCTACAAAATACTATGTTTATGTCTTCCTCAATCTACCTCACATTTTAACTATATGGTTGCGTTCAGTATGAACAGAATGTTATGCAGACGCTTCCTCGCAACATCACAGATCCAACATCCTACTTCAGTGGGGACCAGGTTGTTTTCTGCATGGCCATGGCTCTTTTAACACCAAACCAACCTCAGGTTTTTGCTGCCAAAATCCTTAATCATGGAAACTGCTTCCATAGGCTTTTCTCTAGCAACCCTTCTAAAAAAAACTTGTTGGCATGAAGGTGGCATGTCACTGTTGTTTTGTAGACTTGGTGGCCTCAAGACGTAACCATCTTCTGCAATTCTCTCTGCCATTTGATTCTTAATTATTGCCCTAAAATTGTAGTCGAGTATTTTTTAATACCTTTAACACCATTGCCTGATTTCTTCAACAACCTTTTGTCTCATTTCCTTTGAATGTTCTCTGGTCATTCCTGACTGTGTGTCATTTCATATGTATACCCCAGTTGACCAGGATGTCAATGGTGACTCCGAAAGATCTAAGATGAAAATGGGGTGCCAATAAATGTTTCATGCATGATTTAACATTTTCCTTCCTTTTGAACAATTTTCATTTAATTAAAGGTTACATATTACTTTTTGTCTGAAGGGCACTATACACAAGAAATGTCATTTTTTTTCCTTTTAATATTGGCACACATTTCTAAAAACGTTTTTCCCCGCTTTGTAGACTTTGTTGTCTCATAAATTAAAAATTAAACTACTCCACTAAACGTAAAACATGTAATAGTAAAGAAAGAAACAATAGCTGAACCATATGCTTTTTTTCTTGAGCCATCAATCTGTAAGGAATGAGCCAGAGTAAGTTACAGGTGAGCTTTGCAGAAGCCAGAGCGGCTCATGAGAGTAAAATTCCATTTCCTGTTTCTGCAGTGTGAGTCCGCTTGATCACAACTACAACCCCCAGGACCAGAGGCTAGTCTATCGCAGGGCCTCACCCCCAATCTATCATTAGGTCTACGGTATGACTCTCAATGGGAACAACCTGTCCAACTTTAAGATCCTACAAAGGATACTAACCAGAAGGGCACTGAATAGGTCATACCAGCCATATGTACTAAATGGACACTTTTATTGACTATTGAGTTTACCAAATGCGGCCTGGAATATAAGAGCCAAACAGTTTTTACAATATTTATTCCCCCTTCCCTATTTCATCATTATGGCACTTTATTCTTAATTATCACCCTAAAAGTCTGGTTGGGTATTTTCAAATGCCTAAATTCTTCAACAACCTTTTGTCTCATTTCATGTGTATGTTCTCTTGTCAAGCCAGGGGGCACATAAGAGTAAAAGCCCAAAACAAGTTTCCGAGGAAAATCAAACATCAAGTGGTAAGTTTTCATTCACCACTCGCCAAGCTGCTCCACTTCTTGCTCAACCAGAATGAATCTGCCGACACACGCATGCCAGAGGAGCGAGCATTCCCTTGCCAATAACAACGATGAGGTTGCAAACATCCAACCTACCACAAGGGGATGCCTGCGTGTGATGGGACACGGCAACCCTGTTTGCCATCCAGGTCTCCACCCCTGGCAACGCTGAGACAATATTTGCCACTGTCTACGGGACAATGTCACCCAGTCTGTGGTGTTCAAAAGTCATGGCTGAATTTCAGAAAAATGGGTCTTCTCAAATATTTCTGTAACAGCACATGGGTCTAAAAAGCATGCACATTAACCATGAATCAGTCATATCCACCACGCATCTTTCCAGGAAGTAGTAATACAGAGACCAATATCTTGATTAATTCCAAACATGAATTAGAACATTTTCTTTGTTCAGCATTTTTTTCACTACCTGCAACTGGAGTGAATACTGACATTTAAGGTGACACTTGCTAAGTAGCCTAGACAGTACCAACACATTTGCATTAGGTATTTGAAGATGTGTTGTACTAGGACTAGAATTTGCAAAATATTAAGACTACGTCTAACCTTGAAGATATACCTTGATAGAACCATGAAAATGTGAGCTGTTCCTATGCACACAGAACCATCAACTATAAGGCAACTTAATACTTATAAATGTGTCCATAACAAAATACTGTCACAAGACAATTGCTAATTCATATTTTTAAATAAATAACATTACTCGAATAGACTTCCGTACATTTACCTATTAAGCAACTACAGCAATAATACACAAACAATGTCTTATTAGCTACTGGAAAACAAGCTGTCAATATGCAGTACCTTCAAGTAAGGGAGTCATATCAACTTCAGTCTTGCAAAATAAATTCTACTTCGAACCATATATACTGTGTGCCCCATCTCATCAACGGCTAACTAACAAAAAAATACAAAGCATATTTTAGTTAGCAGCTAGCTAACAGTGCAAAAACTGTTAGCCAGTGTGGTAGAGCAGTGATGTACACTCACCACCTCTTTCGCCTTGGGAGAAAATCCATTCTTCGGTCTTGCCTTCTTAAATAGTTCCTCTTTAGGCGACTCAAAGCCCACTCCAATAGCTTTATTTCTTGTTTTAACCGTTTTGACACTGGCTTTGAACAATAAAGTTATATCAACAGCCATTTCTATGAGGTAGCACTAAGGTTCCCTGTCAACAGAGAGACACGTCACTATTTACAACGTCATATTTTTGCGACGGGCGGGTGCTTATGAAACAAGGGTTTCTCAACCCTGCTCCCGGGCGCCCCCCTGCCCTGGATGTTTTATATCTCTCGGTCCCCTAACATACCTGATGTAGCTCATGAATAAGACGATAATGAGCTGATCATTTGAATCTGGTGTGACAGAGCAGGGAGATCTAAAACATGCAGGGCAGGGTTGAGAAACATAGCCTAACGTCGCCACGGCGCTATCAACGAGAGTCAATACACCAAATTTCCGAGGCAATTAATTGTATATACTATTTCGCCGTTATTTAACTTGTCAGCTGAGAACCAACCAATTCTCATTTACATTGAGGAGCTGGCCAAAGATACACAATTGGAAGATACTACTAGCATAGGAGTACAAATAAACAAGTTAAAACAACAGAATAACCCTAACATTTAACTACATATAGGATTGTGACATCACATCCTTTATAGACTGCCTGCTTAATTTCATGATGCATATGTTTAAGGATTTCACACTTTATTTACTGTTGGACTGTCCCGCAAACTCTGGGATATATGGTGACCCTAAATAAAGTACTGTTAAGGCATTTATGTATCTTGAAGAAGATCATCTTCTTATATAAGAACAGGAGATCTGGGTGACCTGGTTGAAAATGAATTCATCAGGCCCATCAGCCAATGACATTACAAGTCTCAACCAATTGCAAAGGTGCACGAAGATAGAGGCACTGATGGACTAATCACATTTCTTTTACTATTTTGACTAGTTGATGGATATCTGTATTCTTTGTAGCATGTTTGCTCAACCAATAGACCAAAAGAACCTTGATCAATGGAAAACATTTTAATATTTACATACATTTTTGATTCAATTCAAGTTTTCTGTTTCAGCGTGTCTGCATGGTCTGCACTGTTCAAAGTCAAATTGCTTAGCATTCTTTCTGTGCTAAGTAATCTTTATAAAGGGTTTATAATTGTTGATTCATATCAGACCTTGCGATACTCTGCGATATTTGCCTGGGCTCTTGTGTTTTCTATATATCAAACAGTGTAAGCAGGTGATTCACTGTAAACTCTTTAATCCACAGTAACCTGTAGAATGAGGTTAATAATTACCTAATGGAATTCACAGTTAATAAAGGTAAGCAGTAATAGTGAGTAGTATGAAGTGTACAGGGATAAGTTAGCAAATCATGCTAGCACAAACAGTTGAGGAAAGTCAGAAGTTCCATATCATATCTGCGTTTATCTACTGTATACAACCGACATAAAAAAGGTCCAGAAGTATGATATTTACTACAATACCTACAGTAACAACACACATAGATCATGTACATGTTTGTATGATTTTTGTCCCACATGCTTTTTAAAGCTTGTGGAACCACAGTGAAGGATATCAGAAAACCATAAATCCTGATGTCTTGATTAAGTTCCCTCAAGATATATATTCAAGGATAGAGGTAGTCTTAATATATTGCACTTCATTCATATTTGTTTTAATAATTAAGATAACAAATGCATTTTCTTGGTGACATTACTTGACTTTCCAAGAAATTCAGAGAAATCACAAAGAACTCAATTAAGGAGTGCTGATTTATAAGTCTTATGTAAGTGCACTGTAGAATTTTGGCTGCTGAGCATTTTACTCAGTACATAAATTGTTCCAGATCATTAATTTATTTACCCAGTGTTTTAGTAGGCGATGTAATTTATAATTAAATTCATATTTGGATGTCGTAAATATTAGACACACACCAATACATATTTATAAACCATACACTTTGTTGCCAAGGTAAGTAAAACTGAAATACTGTCCTGTCTAGACGAATGTAGTAATTTGTACATAATATTCCTCACTTGGTTTGGCAGCTGGGTGTGAGTGGAAGGGTCTAAAGTGTTGAATAAAAGACTGTTATTTGCTGTGCGGTTTGCTCATTTCCTTTGTCAGTGTTGCGCCAAAGACTCACGGCTGTGTGACTGTCTCTCTCACACAGCTTCGGCTCTCAGCTCTCAGCGCTGCTTACATGTCAGAGGTTTTTCCATCTCTGCAAGCATTGTCAGTCAGAAGAGGGTCTCCGTTCATGCGTCAATATAAACACAAGACTTGGACAAGGTGGGTGGTTTAACACGAATACGTTCCACATCCAAATGTGGTCATCCAAATAAAGGAAAATTGTTCTTAAATAGTTACGGTGGTTAATTTAAAGCTGCCTTTACCATTTAGTTTGTGTGGAGAGTATATAGACATTCAAAGAATGAGAAGAATGTTTTGCATTCAATTTTACGTTTTGTATATTTCCTTCAATGTCCTGATATATGTCTTCACTTTTACAGGTAATTAAAGCTTGTGTTAGTATTCAGCCACGCTCTCTGTGACATATAAGCCATGTTGTTGAGTGTCATCTGGCCAGACCACTTAACTCACTCAAAAGGAGCATTAACTCCACTCCTTAATCTTCACTTTCAGTTTGTCAGGTCCATTATCTGACCTGTCAGCCCTAACCACTTCATCTTCAGAGGGCTCCTCTGTTGACCGTTTCAACATAGCTAGATTATATCAAAGGCCCTTATCTGTGGTCCCTGAAGCTATATCCTCCCTACTGTTTCTGAACTGTTGGAATGTTTTTAGGATAAGAAGACAACGTTTCGGGATGATATGGTCGCAGGTTTACCTCCTGTTTTGGAAGGAGTACCAGCATACCAGTCACCTGGTATTTGTTTATTTGATTAAGCATTTCACTTCCAAACATGAACACATACTTCCTGACAGGCAGAGCAGAGCAGAAAATGTTGCCCCGATAATACCTGAAACACTGTCTGAACCTGAGATCAAGTTGAGTGTCTTCACTTCCCTTGGTGATCCATGGTCTGACAGGTGAGCATGGAGATGCCATCCTGTGTTCATGCAGTTTAGCCCATCCAGTGCACCAGATGAGCTATCATGACAGCAAAGTGGGACGGAGGTCCTGTAAATTCTGTTGCACATTTTAAAATAGCATCCAAAGAGCTTATGATCAGTTATGAGTTGTACTCAAAAGCGTGAAAATATACATATGTCTCCCTGGTTGCATGTCTACATGTATTTCTGTAATGTTTTGAGTTGTACAATGCAATGCAATAACGTATAATTTAATGTGGTAATGTAATGTGCAATTCCATATTAATAGAGACCTGGTTTGAACGTACCATATTCATATTCACTGCAGGCAAGGTCAACTAATTACAGTGTACTGGGAAATTGGGAACGGAAAATAAATGTAGTTCAGCAGCTCAGAGCAATAAAGCGCAGTTAAACCGTATAGGTTAGCAGATGTTGCAATCACAAATAGGATATTCCACTTAAGGTTAACTGTTCCAAATGCTTAACTTTATTTACATGAAATGAAGTGCGTTGGCCATTACCATAAATTACTAATAGAATCCGAGCTCATAGCTAGCGCTCTGCGGATTAAATGATTTATGTTTGAAAAGAAATGTGGCTTAGCGACACCGGTAAAAAGAAAAAAAAACAAAGTATCAAAGCATAGTATGACACGTGTCACGGCGGTGGGTAGGTGAGGAACCAAATGCAGACATTTTGACCTATACGTGGATTTATTGAAAAGAAAACACGATATACGTACGATGAAAATTGATAAACAAAAGCCGCTGGACGATACCGCGGGTAATGACGAACCGAAAACACCAAACGTGTAATACATACAAACAACGAACGACCCTGAGGGACCAAACAAAGGGGCATATATACACACACACACAAATCAACTAAGGGGATGTGTGATAAGGCAATGAATGAGTCCGAGGTGCGTTAACAAAGGTAGTGTTCAACATACAACGCCAGAACGCTACAATATGATTAATTGTTTGTTTACATAACATAGGAAAAAATACATTTTATTTAAATTGAACGTGAATAAAATGTTCTCCAATGCTTTCGGTTAATCTGCAGTACACCTTGCTTCAGGAACTTAAAAATAAAATCGGATATACCCGGTAAAAATATTATGTAAAGAAACATCGTTAGACATTTTTTAAAACAAAAAATGTAAGTGGTAGTGTTTCATCGTACTGTAGATCAGTTGCATTGTCACTTGGTGATTCTCGTGAATTGTATGTTATCAAATGTGGACTGCAATTGCCCTACCAATGAAAGGAGATCCTCTCCGTAATTAAGAGCAATATAAATGTCATAATTCTTTGCAAGGACACTTTTCACATTCCTGGTTGATATGGAGTTTTAAGCATTGAGTTCCAAATTATACTTTTCATCAAACGATCATATGAATCCGACATCCTCAATAGTGACATGCTTTTTGATCCTGATTCCAGCTCATATCAGATGTTAATTCACCGTACAAGCAACATTTACTTACTGTGATTGGTTTTGGGAGTTTGCCAATAAACACATTACAGTTTTTAATTATAAAACGCTTTGGGTTTTTACAGGCATTCATTCATATATTATATAAATGCAGCAATTCTATTTTTTTCCAGATATTTTAGCCAATTGGTATCTGCAGAAAAAAACTGGAAGTAGATCAAACCTCAAACCTTCACATTTGGCACCTGGGATAAAAAATTCTAACAAACACAGTGGGGATATGTTGATGCATCATAACAATGTTGACCCAACCAACTTTTGCCCTGAGGGCAGTTGTGTTGAGGCATCTGGGAAGACCCCTGTACAAGGCACACTGGTCAGCCAATTGCCATCTGCCTTGACACACCAGTAATCGTGCACTGTGACACAATACCTTTTGAAGAAAAACTGTGCACAGAATGGATCAAAGATGTTTGCATAGCCTCACCGTAATGGGGCAGCTTTGACCTTACAACAGAGTTGATGTATGAAATGATTTAGGCAATTACGGTTATTTACAGTGGGAAACACTGAGGTTGCTGCAGTGTTCAGTGTGTCTCCGGGTACACAAACTAAATACAAATAACATAACCGAAGTCAAACATCAGAGCGCAAGGTGTAAAACAACTATTTGTTTTATTACTCATGAACTAGGACACTGGACACTTAAAAATCCAACTTCACGTGCTACTGTAGGGTCTGAGGGTCTTGGATTCGTTAGGGCACATGGGAAAGGTTAAGACATGTCATGACATGATACCAAACCGTACAGTTAATCCATCACCTTAGTCTTCCATGACTGCAATTGGCCCATTACATGTGGCAGAAGTTGGACCTCAGGGATTGCACCATGCACGTTACTTAATAAAAAAAATGACCAGAGTATATGAAGAAAACACACCAACTGACATCAATGTTGTATGGAAACTTTGCTAAAATTGCTAACTGCCAAAAGCTGAAGCCCTCTGTAAAACAGGGAAACTAAACTCAAACAAATTTGTGTTTATGTGGTTGCTCCCAGTCGTAACCTCGGGCTTGCTAGGGACAACGCCAGATTTTTGAGAGAGACAACATATTTATAAATAGGCTGAGAGAATAAGGGGCCCTTATACGTGACTAGAAACATATGGTATTGGTAAGAAAGCAACTCATCTTGTGACAATATAGCGTGGCCATCCCTCAAAGCCAAGCAAGCTCCATTCTGTGTCATGTCAAAGTCATTCACGAGCCGACTGCAACCAGAGAAGGTCAGTCTGTGGCAGGGCAAAGAACAAAGTGATGGTGATTTTAAAAGCAAACGCAGGGTCTCTGGAGGAAATGACTTTGCCGCCAAACAGTCAATTACACATAGTTAGAATAATTCAACCTTGGAAGATGGTTTATTCAATTTTATGATGAGGTTTTCTCTTTCATCTTGCCAAAGGCCTCAACGGAGACAAGGGGTGGGTGGGGGTTGCCTGGGAGGGAGTGAATGGTGCTTTGTGAAACAGATATGTTATTCCTTCGTCAGAAGAGCTAATTTTTATATTATTTTCACCCAATGACTTGCACTTTATATTTTACGTTGCCTCAACCATTGACATTTCCTCCTTTGGTGCAAGACAAAGTGTGTCTTGCCGTCAATCTGTCCTACCTTTTACTTAACAACAATAGCTTTGCCCCTCTTGGTCAGTGAAAATTAATAGAACAGATATGTTTTCAAATGCACAATTCTTTCTAAACTTCAAAATATGCTCCTTTAGTGAATTCCTTGTCGTGGACCACATCTGGCCCACTCTAGTAAAGCTTTATGCAGTGTATGCATATACCTCTCAGAAACGGACTCAGTCGACACTGTACCTGTGTTAGTAGGCTATTTGTTCGCCCCAGTGTGTAGACTGAGGTACACATTGTAGACCAGGGCAACCGAATACAGTCAACCCTATGTGATTGATAGTCACTTTTAATTTCATTTCGGGTCTCTGTGTGTTTCTCCAGTGAAATATAGGCCCCTTAAAAAGAC
>JACXGK010011137.1:0-16504 GCA_016801125.1 Novumbra hubbsi
ACTGATGGGGTTAGAGGAATGGAACTGATGGGGCTAGAGGAATGGAACTGATGGGGCTAGAGGAATGGTACTGATGGGGTTAGAGGAATGGAACTGATGGGGCTAGAGGAGTGGAATTTATGGGGCTAGAGGAATGGAACTGATGGGGCTAGAGGAATGGTACTGATGGGGCTAGAAGAATGGTACTGATGGGGTCAGAGGAATGGAACTGATGAGGCTAGAGGAATGGAACTGATGGGGCTAGAGGAATGGAACTGATGGGGCTAGAGGAATGGAACTGATGGGGCTAGAGGAATGGAACTGATGGGGATAGAGGAATGGAACTGATGGGGCTAGAGGAATGGTACTGATGGGGTTAGAGGAATGGAACTGATGGGTCTAGAGGTGCTGCTGGAAGGTAAGGATTGACTGAGGGTTATCTGCTCCTGCCACTATAGGGAAGACCACCTTGACTAGCCCTGCCTGGCAATTACCATACTGGGTCCTAACATTTGAGCTCCAAGGGGCACCTACAGCCCTCCAGTAGCTCACGAACATCCTGCCCTACCAGAAGTATGACAGTGTCTTACTTCACACAAAGAGCAGGGCGTAACATATTTTCTGGACCCAGTGTGTACTGGAGGAACTCCTTCAAGCAATCCTCAGCACCAACCCCAATAAGAGCTGTATTGTGTTGCCGGAAAGTCTTGAAAACCTCTCCTCATTAGCATCTCCATGAACAGACCTTTGAAGAAAGGACAGCAGGAGAAGTTGAGTTGAGCCCAGGATGCAGACGGGGCCTTCCAGCATCTCTAGAGGGTCCTTGTCACGGAGCCCTGCAAGGCCCTGACTTCAGCCCTGCATGGCCCTGACTTCAGCCCTGCATGGCCCTGACTTCAGCCCTGCATGGCCCTGACTTCAGCCCTGCAAGGCCCTGACTTCAGCCCTGCAAGGCCCTGACTTCAGCCCTGCATGGCCCTGACTTCAGCCCTGCAAGGCCCTGACTTCAGCCCTGCAAAGGCCCTGACTTCAGCCCTGCATGGCCTTGACTTCAGCCCTGCAAGGCCCTGACTTCAGCCCTGCAAGGCCCTGACTTCAGCCCTGCATGGTCCTGACTTCAGCCCTGCATGGCCCTGACTTCAGCCCTGCAAGGCCCTGGCTTCAGCCCTGCAAGGCCCTGACTTCAGCCCTGCATGGCCCTGAGGGTTAAACTAACGAACCACGCGTGTCTCGGTTATTACAGACCGGGACTCCAACGCTGACGACAGCGCCTGACCCGTGGAGATGCCCAGAGGCACAGGAAGCTTAAAAAGCGCTGCCAGTGGAGTCTCTTTCTTCCATTCCCGGTTTCTTTACTTTGTTAAATAAATGCCCCCGGGCCCTCATCGTCTCCGGGTCCTGTGGAGCCGCAACAGCGTGCGTTTGGATTTCTGTGTGTGTGTGTGCATGTCCTGTGTGTGTATGTCTCTCTCTGTAGGTGTGTGTTACTAGCGCCGGGGTGCTGCATTATCGGCACCGGAAAAACAAGACCCTGCATTCACCTATGAAATGGGTGAGTCCAGCGGAACAGTCGCCGGGCAGGAGAACCAATGGAGCCCTTTGAGTGAGTTACTTTTCACCAGATCCTTATAGGCGCTGGATAAGAGAGGCACGCAACATAGGGAACACAGTGACATTCATGAAGCAGGTATTAATCTAAAGATCTTTTTGTATCACGATCATGAGTGGTCTATCTTCAGTAGAGTTAGCAACTTCAGATCAATCCGGTGTTCGAGTATGTTGCATCCTAAGAGTTTTTCCTGCCTATGTTATCTTGACAATGTGCAGAAATACAGTCTCCAGTATGTGCCTTCCTTATGATAAAGAGTCAGTGCTGATGAAGGAATGTAAACCAAAAGTGTACATTTTCTCCCCCCTAAATATTTCGGTGATGAGCAAACAACAGTGTTCCAGCAGCTAGTTCTCCCCGCTCCGTTTCCCAGTCCAATTGCTGAATAGTCTAAAGATCTCTATCAAAATGGATGCCAAGTAAGCATCCCAAATGCCCCCTGCTCCCTTTTCAGTGCACTACATTTCCACCAGAGCCCTACGGGAGTTGTAAATGAGGAAGCGCGAAGGCTGTATTGAAATAGACAGCCCATAACCCCACTCAGGGGGATATCAAAACAGTTGATTAAAGATGTGTTTGAAATGTGCATACCCTCATTTATAGTGCATCCACTTTGCCTAATTATTTGCCTCTTTCCAACAGTGTCAATTACTTCAGCAAAACCCAGACGAGTCAATGCCAAAAGGTAACAATGACCTCCAATCGCATCCCTCAAGACTCCTTCATTAGCATTCGGTGCACTTGGCAAATTGTAAATAGATTGCGTAATGGGTCTGTAAATTCCGCTTTAAGAATAGCTCTGTACAGAATGTCATGAAGCGGCATCGTGCAACTCAAAGGGACTGAGGACATCTCATCAGCGAAGAGCAGGTCGTGAATTATAAACGAGCGTCATCAAAGTGGAACGGACTGTCTCGCATGGAAATGGATGGTCAAGTTCAGAATGCATATGAGAAACATATCGGAGTTTACCGTGTGATGTCAAATTCATATCACAGTGGGTGCTTGGTCCATTTTGCATTAGTCTGTTGGTATACCCCGTGTGACAGCTGTGATCGGTCTGACAGATTTCCATTCAGTCGCCCACTCACGTTGTTTTGTTCCTCAGCTCCTCCTGCGCATATCCTCGTTTGTAATCAACTTTTATAATCTGACATGGCTGTGAAAGCAAACTGTGATGTGTGGAAATGGATTGGTCTTTTGTTGTTACGTTTATTCAATTATTGAAGTGGCTGGCATATCAATAGAAGTGGGCCTGCTGGGACTCAACTTGTTTCGATTGCACTATGCTTCCATGACGTTTCAAAGAAATTCCCAGTGAAGTGGCCAGTTCCCAGTAATGAACATACATACTGCACAAAGAAATGCAATGTAATTGTAGCGAAAACAACAATTACACAGCAAACCTCAGATGTTTTCTGGCCCCTGCCAGAAATCTGGCAAAGTAGAATATGGGGTTAATGAAATTGAATGCAACCAGAAACTAGCTAACATTTCAGCTAACGCATAACGCATAATGCATACCTAAAACCTCTAATCAAAACAGGATTACACCGTCTAACTTCATTCTATAAAACATCTTCATCTGTAAGGTTGGTTGCAAGATGATTAGACATTCTGGGTGATGGGAATGCTTTGTTATAAATGAATCTGAATAATCACTAAAAATCAACTGTCTGCCCTCAAAATTCCACTTTAAGAATACAATAGGGCGTAGTAATATGTCTGGATTGTACCTTTAATGCTTGAATAGAGGGATGTGCTTAAGGCTTCTTGGTTGGTGTCCTACTGAGACGACTTGTCTAAAAGAACAATAGACTTTATACACTATATCTCCTCAGAGAACCAGCGTTCTGCCCTTAAAACCTGTGTTGCAAATGTTTATTTTCTTTTAAATAAATGGGCTACGGAGACGAGAAAGGCAGACGGCACTGAGCCGCTGGAGGGTTGAGCTAGTAGGGAGTTCCTCTGTGGACAGGTTCAAGGAAACATGACGAAGTACTCCTCCTGGCACCGAGTGCGGTTTACGTAGCAGGAGATGGGTGAATGCGAATATTTCAGAGCATGTTGTGCCGTCAATCTTGGCAGAGTCCATTCGTGTTCTGCTAAAGGGTCAGATGTTTGGGGGGGGGGGGGGCTATTACCCCCTTCTTGTTACTCCCGTGAATTACAAAAGTAGGGATGAAGATATAGATGCTGGTGATGATGCGGATGATAACGGTGAGTCTGCCAGCACGATGACTTCAACCTCTGTTGGTCTCATCACGCAGAGTGTGGATCTGACCCAAGAAGATCTCAGTGGAGACCAGTAAGAAAACCTCTCCAGGCCAGCCATGATGTGTGATGACAGCAAGCTAGGGAAAGGATACATACATTTTTTTACACTCAATTATTATTTGTGTGCATTTTTGAGAACTTCTTCTTATTTAGAACAATATCCTGGGGATTAATTAAACACAGCAGATTTTTTTCAAGTGCCTGCCATGGTTTGATCCTACAACATTTCCGTTACCGGCAAAATCAATAAGCTATAATAATAACAAGCAGTATGTATATGTTCTGTCAACACCTTTGTAAAGACACGTAACTAAGGATGTGGACAAGCAAATATCCGATCTAATAAGGAGACAATTTCAAACAAAATCATAGTATAGCCATAATAATAATAATATGGTTAACAAAAGAAATAAAATGTCTTTTGGGATGCATCCACTGTAACCAAATGACTGAGCTTGGTTACCACATTATTTCATCAAAACACTAAACAGAGATCAGATAAAATAGATTTGTTTTTTGCAGCAATTGTCTGGAATGTCACAGTAATGAAAGTGTGAGGCCATTTGGCTGGCCATTAGCAAGGGAATGGGGATGAAACACAATAAGTAAACTTGAGCATCAAAAGGTTCATTTGGGTCCTATTAACTACAGCACATCTAATGTCCTTGGAAAGTAAAGGGATTTTATCAAGTCACAAAGCTTGGTAGAACTAAGTGTACCATAACACTGGTCATATAAAGAGAGATTTTAGCATCTCCAATAATTCTCCATTCTTGCAAATGACAATTTTTTTCATGCCTCCACCCAGGAAGCAAAAAGAAGTCATTAGGACTTCACAAAGGGCGTAATTGTAGAGTACCGGCACGTTCATACTGATCCCCCTTTTATGATGAGTTAAAACCAAAAACACCAGTGCTGAGAGAATGCAAGATCACATATCTCTGCGTCAATGGTTCCGTTGCTCTGCAGGACGATTGCCCACTTAAAAACAAAAGTTCAAGTTCAAACCCCAGCTGAGGTAATAAAGGTTAAAAAGCCTTTACCAAGCTATCATGTGAGTGGCAATGCCCCAAGATTATGCAACGCAGAATACGCTGAAACTTGATGTTTGGTAAGCCTACTGACTGAAGTTCATTATTTGGTCAACAAACAATTATTAAATTAGGGTTCAAGTAAATTTGACGAGAGTAAACCAGTTGAGTGCAAAATGTATGGAATACAGCTCCGTTTGCCCACTTTAATTAACGCTTTCTTGACTTCAGAGTGTAAAGGTTTACACTTAGCGTAAAGGTTGCACTTAACCACATCATTATTACTGTCAAAATTCATCGTCCAGCGAAAAGAAAACAGCGTCTCTCTGTCCTCTTGCTCAGAAGAGCTCTTTTTATTTACCTTCAACCAAGTCTTCCATTATCCTGTTGAAATGGCTTGAGAGGCAGACCATTAATGATTCCTTGCAGCCTATTAAATCAATGAGCCTGTACTCCTGGGAGCTAACTAGTAACAGGAACCAACAAATCAAGTCCAGCCGCGTTGGCAAGTCTCAACGGGACTATTAAAAACCTGCCTCATACGCAACTAGAGTTATGGAAGGCTGCAAAGGAAAGCACACATTTAAAGACATCAATGGACACGAGAGACAGTTGAGTAAAAGGGACAAACTGATTAGTATTTGAAGAAAGAAGAAAGCAAATATCTCAATACAATATCCGTTTTTAATCTCATATAAATGAAAATGTTTCTATGAATCACATGTTTGGGGGCCAATGATGGCAAAGAATTCCCTTTTTTTTACGTTTTAATTAAGGTATTTCTGGAAAGGGACATTTGCAGAAGTAAATTTGGTATGCTTGCTTCAAAAAGAACATAGTACCTCTTAAAATATGTCTTAGATAGGTTTCGTTAGTTATGGATACTTATTTTGGAATGGTTTGTAGATGTATTATTTGTTTTGCAGGCGTTATATTTGTGGGATATATTCAGATATAACTTCTTATATAAAGCTCTCAAAATATGCTTTCATTCCGAAATGTTTGCGGAAGAAGACTGCGGCAGTAGACAAATAGCGATGTTGATATTGAGTTAGTCTACACGTCAATGTTGCAGTAGTGTTTACATCTGAAACGGATGATGTGCATTTGGTAATCTAAATGCTCTTAATCACAGAAGAATAATGCCTAGGACGACAGCATCACTCGCCTTGTCACTGTTGACTAGAGTACAATTCAACATTTAACATCAAATAGACGTGAGGCGTCTGTTTCTATAACAAAACACTGTAGGAGGACAGCGTTTTGTTCTCCTGCTTGGTTGTGCAGCGGGGCCTCTCCCTCCTCTTTTCACCCTGCTTAGAACTTGAGCCTGTAATCGAACCCACAAACACTGATGCTGAAGATTCTGAACCAGTCTAACGAAGGCCAGTTTTATAGCATTTTTGATCAGCACAACATATTTTAGCAGTATTTGTAGATATTCCATAAAAAGTGTTTCCAGCTACAATGATCATTTACAACATTAACACTGTCTACACCTTCTACATTGACACTCTCTACATCTTCTACATTAAGACTGTCTACACCTTCTACAATAACACTGTCTTCACCTTTTACACCTTCTTCTATGACCTTCACAAAAAAGTGATAGATAGATTCTGTAGATTGCGTTTAGATTGTCTAGTGCATGTGTACACAACATTAACAGAATTTGGTATGTAATTATGACATCCAGAACGTACCTGTCACTGCGTTTGCCTACAGTGTAACTTCTGACATGTTTAACAAAAGCCATTAAACTAGTGTGTGCGTCTCTCAGCTTAATGATGACAGATATCTCATTTGACAGAAGTCATTCAAACATTAGATTAACCAACTTTTATTGAACACAAAGAGAGAGCCCTTCAGGGGGCTAATTATTATTATACAGCACTCCTTGCAGGCCAAAGTTATTCTATAGGCGAGTCAGTGCATGCGTGACCACATAAAGCCCCTTCTTACACCGGAAGGAATGACTAGCTAACCACATTTTTGATTTTGCTTATTTTGTTTGAAGGATCATTATCTACTGAAATGACTTGCTCATGGGCATTTTTTACTAGACAATACAAGTGATCCACTTCACAGAAATAAACTGTTGACCATCATGGACAGTTTGTCTGAATTGTCTGAATTTTAGTGGAAACGTATGTGAATTGGAGTTCATCATTTCGCTCACCTCAAGTACTTACCTTATTATGCTTATATGGTTACTTCTTCTCATTTTATCTTGGATTTGTTGGAATGTGATCTGTCATGATCCAACCCGGTTCAGAGGAAAGTATATTATTTGTGATAGGTTCAGATTTTAGTTAATCTGGTTAACCTGAATCTATAAAGACCTCCAAATCTTGGATTTGCATAGGCATTCATTTTATCTTTGTTTTCTAATCCCAAGGGATTATATGGAATCCAACTGCTTATTGAAGCACTGGGGAATGCATTCAGAGATTCTGGAATTGATGGAGCAAAAACATTTTAATTGTATTAACAATTCCCAGCAGGAATGTCAGGAGGATTTTTGAAAATTGTTTGCTTTGGATTTATCCATCAGTGCAGGGAATCTTTCATTAAGCAGGTCGGAATATCATTTTGTTCGAACAATTCCCATGTATCTACATTGATCTGGGAGATACAGTCTAAATGGGATACTTTTTTCATTCATAGGGGAGAATAATGGGTTCCTGTTAGGGACGAAGCCAGGTTGATCTGAAAGGACTAGTTCACCTACCAAAGTACTAAGACTGTTTTGAACCAAGCGGAGAACACTGGGCCTAATTGACCCTACCTCGTCCGGATCTCACCTTGTGTTCATGAATAACTGAGTTGGTGGCAAATATGGCATCAGAAATGTACAATTGTACAAATTGTGTACAAATGTTAATTTCTTATAGATTCAACAAAGAAAACACTGTTTTATGTATGAACGCGTTTGTACCTACTAATGTAACTGTAACTGTAATAAGAGCTTACTTTAAATGACTTTAAGTTTAAATTATTTCTTTAACTTATTTTGTTAGGTTTAGACTGTTTCTGGTGTCTCTACCAGAAGTGTTTCTGAATTTAGGAAATGTAAATCCTCTCGCTATTTCAAGGGGACATTACCCACCTCCAGAGGGTTCTACATGTTCTGCCGAATAGTTTCTGTTTTAAATTCACTACAGGGATTCGTAAATCTGATGGAATCATTAATGTCCCAGAGAGAAAGAAACATGGTCGCACTCGATTTCACTACTGATTAATGCAAATTGTGGGTTGAACAAATACATTTGTTTGGTATAACAAAAATATAGATCAATCCTAGATTGCAATTTTATTTCAAAGCGATAATTGCTTTGTGTTTCTTCAGAGAAGGGTGATGAGCATTCTCCTTATACAGCAAGTAAAATGTTCTTTCTGTTTCCAATTACTTTATTTCTGGATGCCAGATGTCCTCAAGCATCCCCTTAGATAAGCTTGTCGAAAGCTCTACATTGCTCATAGTTTAAAGAGGCCATTACATTTGTAGTGTACTACTTTCAGAAATGACCACAAGACATCTGCAAGGTTCGTGATACATTTATCCTCCAAATATGTTTCATAGAAAAAACAAAAATATTGACCACGTTGTCAATCGTTGCCTTGTCATGAGAAAGGCTAGCTAGTGGGGTCCATCCCAGTTTCTGCAGATCAACTGTGGTGTCAATAGTAAGAAACAAATCCAAGAGTGCTCAAGCATTCAAGAGAAATTGTAAAAAGTGCCCTCATCTAACTGCATAAAAAGGCGTCCCTCCAGCACACATTCACCCCCCCAGGAAGGACAGCATGACGTATAGCCCAGGATTTGAACCAACAGTCTGCTGCATCCTGTTCTCAACCTGACACTCACCCTAATTCACTCAATCAATTAATGCTAGAACATTGATTGCAAGGATTAGCTCATTGTATCCAAGCTCCTTAATAATTTCCTAATGTCACAATTATCGTGGGATCATTAGAGGGCCCTATGTCTTCTGGGGCCTGAGGATCTAACAGGATAGACACGGTGGTGCATATTTAAAGGCTCATGCATTTTAAGTATCGTGATTGGTAATTATATGGTGAGTTAAAAAGAAAAAAAACGTTTAAACCTAATCTTAATCCACTCCTCAGTGAGTTATCAGTTTCATAACAATGTTATTCCAGTGTTGAGCCTTAGATGAACAATGAAATAAATGTTGATCTTGCAACATTATAGTGTAGACGCTGTGTGAAATGTAAATTAAATAGAATGCAATGATGTGCAAATCATTTAAACACAATATTCAACAGAAAATAGTACAAAGACAACATACTAAATGTTGAAACGGAGTATTGTTATTATTTCTTAAAAAATATTTGCTTCAAGAAGGCAAATAGTGCAACATTTTAAGAATAACTTTTCTCAAAAGAAAATGGTGTCATTGTATGGGAATGCATTAATGTACATGGCAGGGGTCACATGCACATGTGTGAAAGCACTATTGATGCTGAACAATATACATCTGTGAATGCACTATTAATGCTGAACAATATACATCTGTAAAAGCACTACTAATGCTGAACAATATACATCTGTGAAAGAACTATTAATGCTGAACAATATACATCTGTGAAAGCACTATTAATGCTGAACAATATACATCTGTGAAAGCACTATTAATGCTGAACATTTTACATCTGTGAAAGCACTATTAATGCTGAACAATATACATCTGTGAAAGCACTATTAATGCTGAACAATATACATCTGTGAAAGCACTATTAATGTTGAACAATATACATCTGTAAAAGCACTACTAATGCTGAACAATATACATCTGTGAAAGCACTATTAATGCTGAACATTTTACATCTGTGAAAGCACTATTAATGCTGAACAATATACATCTGTGAAAGCACTATTAATGCTGAACAATATACATCTGTGAAAGCACTATTAATGCTGAACAATATACATCTGTGAAAGCATTATCAATGCTGAAAAATATACATCTGTGAAAGCACAATTAATGCTGAACAATATACATCTGTGAAAGCACCACAGATGTATAGATCTTGAGCTGAAATGATTCTTCAAGTTCACTGTAACTCACAAGTTGCATTTGGACTTTGTTATCATTCTTTCGTGACAGAATTTGAAAGAGACACCCCTTCCGGTCTGTTCCTCCAACTGTTTACAGAATACTTGTATTCTGTAAACAGAATACCCAATAGTCTTGTAGACTATTGTGCCATCTTTTATATCACTTTTGTTCATTCAGGGTAGTCCCATTAAGACCAATGTATAATTTACATGAGTGCCCTGTTAAAACAACATAAATACAAGAAAGCAATATGATCATAATTATTTAAAAAATATATAAAATCAAACAGAAAGAATGATCAACGCATAGGTCCCCAATCAACAATTTGCACTCCCCAAAAGGCGCCTGAACACCAACGGTAGACTCTACATCTATTAGTTATGTTTTATTAATTTAAACTGAATTTTTTAGTAAAAAAATATTTTATTTATGTTTGTATTTCAAGGCAAACCTCCTCAAAAAAGACCAAGGCTATTTTAATCTACAGTATTCATTATAAAACTAGGCTTTCTCTTCAACCATACATAAGTACAATCTAACACTTCTGATAGAGTGACTTTAATTATGCCGTTTTTTGTCTTGTGTCATATCCAGCTGACTACGTGGTAGACTTTAGGCTCCCATTGGCTAAACCGATAGAGCTAACCACCAGACCTAGCCAATCACTTTTAACCTACCACAAGGTTGACTTACTGCAGTCCAATCAACTTTGACCTTGAAATATTTGCGTGTTTAAAAGAGAATATCAGTGCTACCCCGATTCAGAATAATTCTGATGACCTGAACTACGTGTCGGGTCTTATGTGTTGTACTCTCACATTCTGGCTGTTTCTTTCGGTTCTGGACACAGACGCAAGGTTCAAATGGAGTCTTCGTGGGTTATTTGAAAACCCCTTCAAAAGTGACTGTAGACAAAATAACTGTGTTACTGTTCTGGATGAACTATCAGCACCACAGCATTAAAAGGTTTCATCACACTCTAGAATTCAGCCCTCTCTGTTCCATCTAGCCGGACACAGAGGATGCCAAAGTCCATTGTAACTCCCACCTGGTTCATTGTAGATATTTGGGACATGACCTCTGGTTAAAGGTTCCCATACCTCCAGTATTCTATGAATCCACGGATTTAAATAATTTTAATGCCGGATTGGCCGATAGCAATGGTGTATGAGACCGTATAACACGGCTATCACATCAGATTTCTTTGAACTGTCATAACTGCATAGGTAGCTAGTTTATATTACCAATAAGGACTCTTGAGTGTCTGTGGTATCATTTCTATATACCTCACCCTCCACCTCATGCGTTGTTGCTTGAAGACACTTTCTTGAAACGTGTGAGTGATTAATACAGAATTTGGTGGAGGGCTGCCCTCGAACATCAAGGAAAGAGAGCCAATTGCTGCTGAAGAGTGAACCACTTGCCAGCAGAAAAGTCTAGAAAGTGTATGGATGGCTAAAAGAAGCTGCTGAGTTATATTGGTTCAAGTTTGTGCAACTGATTGCTAGCTCCAAACTGTCTGTAAATTTGTCCACGCCATTTCATTTTGTTAATTAAAATAGTTACATTGAAATGTTGAAAATCCAATAAGAAGGCTTTAACAAGGACTTGTTTAAGAAACGTGGATAAGTGTCTACATATTGTCCCCAAACAAGAAAAATCAAGTACAATCTATTAACATAATCAAAATAATTGATCACGTAACATGTAGCATAATGTGAACTCTAGTTAGTTGACAGCTAAATGAAGCAGTAACCAGTCAGGCATGATGAAGACATAAGACTTTGCATAAAACACCTGGCTCCTATAAATAGATAAGAAGTGTTCCCTGTGACATTGGGAAGTGGTAGGAAGCAGAAACAGCCTGGGGGAACTATATTCATGGGGGAATAAATCTGCCATATTGTTTTAATTGGCATGAGGATTGATGACAAATTCCTATACAACAACTGCAAAAATAATAATGAACAAAATAATTACCTAACTGATACAGTGAGAAAATAATCAATATAAATATACAATATTATTTATAACTACGGTACATGTTTGTGTAATTTCACAGATTTCGGTTCGATATTAACAATTCATTCCAGTAACAAGCTGGTCACAATAAGATAGTGTTCACAAATCCATACCCTGAATGCTTTCAGGACAACCTATCACCAACCGGGTCATTGGGTAAACATAGTCACTTATTTATTTTTCAGCTGTGTTTGTGTCAATTCACTATTCCATATCCTCTCTTCAATCTAATCTACAAATGAAACTGCAGGAACAGGATTATGGCATTGCTTGACATTTTAATCACGTCATATTGTCTCTCATCTGTCACTTCGTCATGGTTTTGTCCGTTTAATTGCGCTACTTGACAGATTACTTTGCTTGTAATTCAAAAGTGAAACTAAAGGGATTAAGGTTGAGGATGGTTTAGAGGAAAGACAATATGATGGATCCGTTTAGAGGTTCTTCCTGAATGGTAGTGGGAAAGGCTTAACACAAAAGAAACCGAGTGCCAGGCGACTTGAGGAATTGAACATGCGACATTAGCGGTTGAAGATGATTACATGAATGTTTTTCCATCATGCTTGTCCACAACACCTAGCAAGTCGCCACCCTACTAGTAGGTAATAGATTCTGATGTTGCCCGTAGTAAATAGTCTAGCTTATACATACATCCCTTCCAGACACATTCTGTTAGCTCGAAGTCTGGGACGTTCATACAAGGTGTTGTTCCTGGAGCCGCTAACACAAAACGATGTTACTAATCAGTGACGTCACATGGAACTTTTAATATGGAACCAGAGAAGAATGTGCACCTAAAGCTAACATGATTTACATCATTGAGATGTCAACAAAGAAAATAAAACGAATAATCAATCAATATTCCGTACATTTGTAAAGTCAGTAACCTATAATGAAATGACATTTTGATGGATATATCCTTAATGTTTCCTTCAGGGTGAATGACTGCCCCATTCTGTATGTTTTATAATGTACCTAAAGATTCCTATCTATTATTGTTACCACATTACTCAATCTGCCTCCTAAATAGGACACTAGTCTTTATTCAGGCAATTTCTGAGGGACCCAGTCAAAAGAAGTGCACTTTTAAAGAAAATAGAAGTTTCTTTTGGAACACAGAAAGGGCACTGGAATAGAATGGTTGCCAGGAAGCATTACTAGATTACTGCAGGAGAGAAGGCCTCTAACTGAGAACCAGACAGATGGCTTTCTCTTAGTCAAACAGCCTGCCGGGCTGAGAGGCTCACTACCAAAATTCACTGTTTTCCTCCCATTGAAATGTCCCTGTAAGCTGGCGGTTTATGAAGACTCACTTTCTGTTTCGTGAGGACATATGTCGTGCTCAGTCTGACGGGTCCTGAAGCTTTAATGGAATGCGATTTAGGAACGGGTACGTTGTACAGAGTGCGTCCGTATTGGATATATTGTGATGGGGGAGGCTTAGCTCTTGTGGCATATGAACAATAACTGAAACTTTGTTTGATCAAATCCCTGAGTTGGCTGGCAACTCAGCTCCTAAGCAAGACTGTTCGTCCTACCTGTTCCCATAAGTTCATGAGAACATGACATGACTACAACAAACATGTACTTGTACAGAAAGTACATGTACAGAGAGTAAAAACGTTTATCTTTTGGTTTACAACCGCCAACAAATTCCTTGTGGAATCTCAGTTTATGCAGTTTTCCAATGCTGCTCTGTCAAAATTATGAATTGCCAGTGACAATCTTTAGACAAGTGAGATAAGTTTTGCAACAAAAACTGTTTGTGGATTCATGTAATACTTTTTAAAATAAAAAGTGTTGATTGTAGGGCCCCCTGAAAGATCATCTATCCTAATATTGTTGTTATGCTGGATCAATTCCAAAGAAGCCAGTACATAATAACATATTTTTTCGTATTAGAGTCAATTTGTTTTGTCAACAGGTGAGTTGTGGAGGGGATTCCAGACAGACACAGAAACCAGAAAAAGGAAACATTATTAATCTGCTTGCTTGTGTTATTGGAGCGGTTTCTGACCTGTACTGTTCTCTGGATGGACATAATGCTAGATTCCAAGAAGTGAAAGATTCTCAGGATGAATTGTGAAGGTTTGGTGGACCGTTCACCAGTAACAGAGTGTTCCCTCCTGCGCCATCTGGCAGACGCTACCAGAGCATTAAGGAATGGTCCCAGATTCTCTGGGAGAGTTTTTATTTTGAAACAACTTCATGCAACGGCACTACGTCCGCACAAACAAACACACACAAACGCGAAAAAAGCACCCACATACACACCAAGTCAATTAAACCTTAAGAAAATCCATCTGTCCAGTTAGGAAACATTAACGATTGTAAATCAATGTCACAAGCTTTGGTGCAAATTAAAGTGACAACCCCCAAAAAGGGGATCATTATGCAGGTGGTGGCCGCAGACATTTGCTCTCTCCTTATTCTTCCTGACTGATTTTGCTGTAATTTTACCCTTTGCTTGTGTCCTTCCCCCAACATATACAACAACAATTTTCTGACCAAACGGTCAGAAACAGGCTCCATGAGGGTGGCATGAGGGCCTGATGTCCTACAGTGGGACCTGTGCTCACAGCCCAGCACTGTGCAGATCCACTGGCATTCGCCAGCGACCGCCGGAATTGGCAGGTCCGCCATTGCCGACCAGTTCTCTTCACAGGTGAGAGCAAGTTCAAGCTGAGCACATGTGACGTTATTCTGCTACAAGGCAAGCCAAGCAAGCTGATCGAAAGTAGAGCAAGCTCAGTAAATCCACGAGCAGCTTCAATAGGGTGGCTGAGCCGCTAAGCAAGTAATTAATAAATGCATTGTACAATATTTTCTATTGGATTTTATGGCATTGATCCAAGAAGTAAAATAACTAGTCAGTGCTTGCCAAATACACTGATCAGCCAGAACATTATGATGACTGGCAGGTGAAGTGAAGAACACTGTAATCTCATTAGTTGGCTATATTAGGCTGCAAGTGAACATTTGGTCCTCTAGGTTGATGTTTTTAGAAGCAGGAAAAATGGGCAAGCGTAAGGAACTGAATGACTTTGACAAGAACCAAAGTGTGATGGCTAGATGACTGTGTCAGAGCTTCTCCAAAACTATAGTTCTTGTGGGGTGTTCCCGGTCCGCAGTGGTCAGTACCTATCAAAAGTGGTCCAGGGAAGGAAAAGCAGTGAAATGGCGATAGGGTCATGGGAGGCCAAGGCTCATTGATGCACGTGGGGAGGGAAGGCCTGTGTGGTTCAATACTGTAGCTCAAAGGGCTGACAAACGTAATGCTGGTTTTGATAGAAAGGTTCAGAACACACAGTGCATTGCAGTTTGTTGTGTATGGGGCTGTGTAGCCACAGACCAGTCAGGGTGCCCATGCTGGTGTCTGCAGGTTTTCACTCTCACCTTGTACTTGAGACCCCTGATGTACACCCTTTCATGGAACCAGTATTCCCTGATGAAACTGGCCTCTTTCAGCTGGATAACGCGTTTGAAGAACACAACAACAAGTTCAAGTTGTTGACTTGGCCTCCAAATTCCCCAGATCTCCATCCAATCGAGCATCTGTGGGATGTGCCGGACATAGAAGCCAGATCCATGGAGGCCCCACCTAGCAACTTACATGACTTAACAGACCTGCTGCTAACGTCTTGGTGCCAGATACCACAGCACTCCTTTAGAGGTCTAGTGGAGTCCGTGCCTCAACAGGTCAGGGCTGTTTTGGTAGCAAAAGTCGTACCTCCACAATATTAGGCAGGTGGTTATAGTGTTATGGCTGATCGTTGTGCAAATATGGTAGACACTGTAGTGAAATACAATCCATAACACATTGGGTTGGTAAAAGTGTGTGTTTAGGGAGGTATCCTAAAACGATGTTGAATGTTTCGGTCTTCACATCCACTGCACATAGCCAGCGAACGCAGACGTTTTGAATATCTTCTTTCCAGTATGACGTGAAGAGTACCCAATTAGTGTCTATAAGTATCCAGGCGTAGAGTGAACTCTCAAATAATGTATAAATTATTCACCAGCACCTATAACAGCTACAATGCTACTTATTTTTAAGTGGTAGACCTTTGAACATTTATAAATGAGTTATCAACATTTATAACTGCTAAAAGGTACATTATTTTAAAGTGTCAGACCTGTGAATATTTACGAAAAAGTTCAGAATCCAAAAGTGCCATAACTATACAGTTTTCATACACATGCCAAGTGGTAATCTGATAGGCATTTGTGAGAAGCTAATATATGAAGGTTGACAGGGGCAAGGATTATTTGGCAAGCTCTTCGTTGCCAATGCAATGTATCAGTTTATTATTGCTTTACACTACATAGAAAATAAATAAATAGTTAAGGCACTTCTGGACATATCAAATGTTACCTCTTTTTATAACGTCACGTAAACAAACCTGATTGTCTGTATTGACCTGAGGGGGTGTGGGCACTATATTAATAGTCTTGGGGGGTGGAGGCACTATATTAATAGTCTGGGGGGTGTGGGCACTATA
>JACXGK010011138.1:0-16583 GCA_016801125.1 Novumbra hubbsi
CTTGATTCACTAATCGAGGGCTTGATGACAAGCATTATTGTGTGCTAGCTCTGGAATAGTTAAAATACAGTGGAAGGAAAATTATTTGACCCCCTGCTGATTTTGTAAATTTGAAAGAAATAATAAAGTCTATAGTTTTAATAATCCTGAAAAACGCATTTCAAGTAAATTATACATTGATCTGCATTTTACTCAGTGAAATTAGTATTTGACTTCTTTGCAAAACATGACTTAGTACTTGGTGGCAAAACCCTTGTTGTCAATCACAGAGGTCAGACATTTCTTGTAGTTGGCCACTAGGTTTGCACACATCTCAGAAGGGATTTTGTCCCACTGGCAACTGGAACCTTCAGCTCTCTCCACAGATTTTCTATGGGATTAAAGTCTGGAGACTGGCTAGGCCACTACAGGACATTAATGTGCTTCTTCTTGAGCCACTCCTTTGTCCCCTTGGCTGTGTGTTTTGGGTCATTGTCATGCTGGAACACCCATCCACTACCTATTTTCAGTGCCCTGGCTAAGGTCAGGAGGTTCCCACGATTTGACGGTACATGGCCCCATCCATCGTCCTGTTGATGCTGTGAAGTTGTCCTGTCCTCTTAGCAGAAAAAGCCCCCAAAGCATAATGTTTCCACCTCCATGTCTGACAGTGGGGATGGTGTTCTCGGGGTCATAGGCAGCATTCCTCCTCCTTTAAACACGGTGAGTTGAGTTGATGCCACAGGGCTTGATTTTGGTCTCATCTGACCACAACACTTTCACCCAGTTCTCTTCTGAATCATTCTGATGTTCATAGGCAAACTTCAGACGGGGCTGTACGTGTGCTTTCTTGAGCAGGGGGACCTTGCGGACGCTGTAGGATTTCAGTCCTTCACAGCGTAGTGTGTTACCAATTGTTTTCTTGGTGACTATGTTCAAAGCTGCTCATTATCATTGAAACTCCACGAGGTAAGATCTTGCATGGAGTCCCAGACTGAAGGAGACTGAGACAGTTATTTTGTGTTTCTTCCATCCACTTCTCACCCAGTTGCTTGGCGATGGTCCTGTAGCCCATTCCAGCCTTGTCTAGGTCTACAATCTTGTCCCTGACATCCTTGGACAGCTCTTTGGTCTTGGCCATGGTGGACAGTTTGGAATCTGATTGATTGAATGCATCTGTGGACAGGTGTTTTTTATACAGGAGCTGAGAATCGGAGCAGTTCCTTTATGAGAGTGCTCCTAATCTCAGCTTGTTTCCTGTATAAAAGACACCTGGGAGCCAGAAATCTTGCTGATTGATAGAGGATTAAATACTTATTTCACGGAGTAAAATGCCAAACAATGTATCACTTATTTGAAATGCATTTTCTGGATTATTATTCTGTCTCTCACTGTCTCTCACTGTTCAAATACAACTACCAATAAATGACAGACTGATCATGTCTTTGTCAGTGGGCAAACATACAAAATCAGCAGGGGATCCAATAATTGTTTCCTGCACCGGAATGGCTCGGGTTTACCTCTCATGAGTATTCGAGAAAAATTGGAGTCTCTGAGTTTTTTGTTCCAGAATGGATAGTTTTTGATGGATAGTTCATAGATCCCAATGGATCCACACAACATTTAAAAAGTCCTCATAATGATGAGAGAAAAAGTGATGTGTTTCAAGTCCTTAACAAGAAGTGAAAAGATGACAATGTTTTAGTGCTTTGTAACAACAAATGATTGTTACTGCCTACAACTAACATGTAGATGTTTTCTCCAAGAGAACGTATATTCTTAGCGGTCATTTTTGTTTGCTGCCAATGAGTTACAACTATAGAATACATTTTGTTATGAAAATAACTTTTCATACACCATTGCTATTTATTGGTTATGCTTTTTAAAACATTATTGTTTATTAGAACCTGTATATCTTGTTTCATAATGAAATAATGCCACATCAATTAAGATATGGTTCTGTTGATAATTGTCTGTTGGGATTCCTATGTATCCTTTGCACAGATATGAAGTTACTACATCATTACCTGGGGGAAATTGCAAAGCAATAACCGCAATTGTTCAGATGTAACAGGCCTATAGGACGCTCTCGCCATCTGGTGGACAATACAACAATCAACGTTTTAATTTATTTTTGTCTCTGCTTACTGGAATGAAAACAATGCACACTGTTGGATTTACAATAGGGGTCACTAAGAAAAGTAATTGTGTGAAAGACTGCGCTGGCAAATAGTGCAACATTTTAAGAATAATGTTTACCAATGTAAAATTGCATTTGCAGTTTGGGCATCTCATCATCTACGGTGCATTATATAAATAAAATATTCTGAGAATCCGGAAAAAACAACTTTTTTGGATGGCCATGATCATCAGGCCCTTCAGTCAGCACCGAATTAAAAACAGAACCGATTACGTGGTGGACATCACTGCATGGGCTCAGGAACACTTTCAAAACATTATTGTCACTGCTTCCAGGTTAAAACTCTACCATGCAAAGAAGAAACCAGAGCCACGGCCCAAGGACTGAGGCCAAGTGGAAAACTGTCCTGTGGTCTGACAAGTCAACATTTTTAATTATTTTGGGGAATCTTAGCATCTGAATCTTCCAGGCTAGTAAGGAAAGGAACCAGCCGGCTTGTTATCAGTGCACAGTTCAAAAGGATTCAGTGATGCGCCATCTGTTTTTATGTGCATTTTACCCACCATCCCAACATTTTTGTAAATGTTACATGGTTGTAAATCTGGGGCACTCCAATAAATACATATTACGCATATTACATATAACCCCATTCCCAGCCTATTGTGCTTAACAAAAAGTCTTAATCTGGAACAAGTTTGCCTTTGAAATGAAATTATTCAAGACAGACTGCGGTTTACTAACTTGTCCATCATCCCTGTCTGCTCATTATTGTCCCATAGTATGAAAATACAGTTAAAAATTATATTCTGCATTGGATAAAATAAATGCTATTTCACAGTGTGCCGTGGATGTTTGATGAGGACTGGTAATACGAGACAAAAGGCACACTTTGAGGTATGCTTGGAGGTAGGTACCTCTGCAGTCCTGAAGAAATGTCTTTATTCTGCATTGGCAGAGTCATTCCGAGTCATTAGAGTCAAACTTGGCAAGAGACAGAACTGAAACCAGACACCACACCGGGTTGGGGAGTCATAGTCACGCCACAAGTCAGCGTAGCTTCAATTTATAAAGTAATGAATTCCACATATTTTCTTAGTGCCCCTCCCTACATATCGGTCCCCCTTAGCACTGGGAGAGAAAAGATCCTGACGCCAACAGGAACCCTAATGGCCTAACCAGTCAAAGTACGATTGATTTCTGCAAAAGGAACTTGAACCTGATCCAAAACCTGTATTCAAGTGTATTCTTTACATCAACCGATACTGTATACCAACTTACGGCATGCGTGGCGTAAAAATATTAAATAGAAATAATTGTTCTGTCCGTTCAGAGCTTTATGGGCTGTTTACTCCCTCTGCCTTAAAGAGGAGGTGCACCAAAGTAACACATCTCACTGTAAAATCCTGGCAGGGGCAAAAGGCTTGTTCCCCTGTCTGCCTTGCCGTGATCAGGTTAAAAGATGTGTTGGGGATATGTCTCTGAGGTACTCACATGGGGACCGGTTGACCAGTATCCCAGTCTTTGTTTCTGTAGTGCCTCAGGCCAAGTCTGCAGTCACACCATACCCCAGTCATGTTTCTGTATTTAAATTCTCTCTGTAACAGATGTGGTGTCTTTGTTTGTCTACAGACTGTATCCGTTATGGATGTCATCAAAAAGACAATCTTCAAAATATTGTTTTAGGGTGGCCCAAACCAATATATTTCAAGGTTTGATAAATCCACATTGTTTCTCCCAGCCTCACCCAAAGAACCTTGCAGATAAAAACACATTCACAGACATCAGTTTGCTGTTGCTGTTTTTCTTCAGGCTCATCATGTGTCTTCAAGTCAAGAACATGTAGAAGTTACTGCAGAAGTCTTCTATGCCTTAAACTATGTAGAGTAATTTGTTACACATGAAACACAATTTGGTATAATACTGATTTTGTATACCTGGCACAGCACAGTTGTTTAACTTTAATGGATGCATATCAATTCTAATGTCTCTGTCCAACACTTCCAGATTGCAGAGGCACTTACAAATACAGAAGTGGTTAAAAGTTTCCCTTGTGTTAACGGCCACTGCTAATTCAGCAGTTATCGCCCTTCTGGTAAGTCTTCTTTTGCATTATATTTGAATGTGTTCACATTTCGCACAGGCTGCTGTTATTCTCTCAAGCTCTGCCCTGCCAAGTTTATTTATTGCTGCGGTAGGCTGGCTATTTCTATAGAGGCATTCTGAAAGTCGGTTGCGTGACATGCAACTGAACTTTGCTGACTGTGAGTGAAGGGAAGGACTGAAGTCTTGCTATTCTCAGACCTTATTAATTTTTAGGTGAAGTCTGTTAAAGTTCTTCTCTCTCTTCTCTTCCTCTTCCTCCTTTTTTGTGCTATGCTTCTTCGAGCGCTAAGGAAATGCAGCCAAGCTACTTCAAACAAACAGCTTCTTCCTTCTTTTAGTTTGTGTAGTGTAAGCAATGTCACTGTGACAACTTAACGAAACGCTAACGGACATGGCTAATGTGGTGAGTATAAAATGTTAAACCATTTACACTTGTTCTCTTTAACAGGCACGTGTTATAATAATTTGACTCCTTGTGTGTATTTGTAAATGTGTATGTGTTTGTGTGTCTGTTTGTGTATGTGCATGTGCATGTGTTCTTGTAGGCTAACATCCTAGAATTTCCTAGAATCCTTTTCTCTTTCACTTTCCCTTCCTAGATGTAACTCCCGTAGTGCTTCTGGTTTAACAACAGATGTGCGTATAAACCTAGATTACCTTCAGTATGAGAAGTGTAGCCAATTGTTGAGGCACAGCTAGACAAACTTCTACGGTGTGTCAAAGCTATGAGTGTGTCGGCAGTACAGTGAACAAACCCTGTAAAAGGACCTGTACTTTCCGAAATTACGCTGCCGTTTGTGTTCTTGCCTCATTGGTTGCCATCATGTGAGCAGCCCGACTATAGTCAGGCATTTCAGAGTTTGAGAGGAGGACCCGGAACGCACTCTCCAGATATATACAGATGGAACACATTTAGCTTCTTGTATTTTTGTCAAAAAACGATTAGCTGATTTTTTTTACTCCACAGACAGACATGGATTTGGAACTTGGAGGGATATTTCTAGAGAACAGCACCTTTAACTATGACACCTATGTTTATAGTGAGAACAATCATTATGAAGATGGTACTAGGGTGCATTTTAGGACCGTTCTCCTCCCAGTGTTCTACTCCCTGACTCTGGTCTTGGGTCTGCTGGGTAATGGACTGGTCTTAGTGGTTCTGGTCCAGAAGAGACGGAGCTGGAGCGTGACAGACACATTCATCCTGCACCTTGCTGTAGCTGACACCTTACTGCTCTTCACACTGCCTCTCTGGGCAGCTCAGGCTGCTGTAGGCTGGAGCTTTGGGACGCCTCTCTGCAAGATTACCGGAGCCATGTTCACGGTAAGGACTACGCGGATCAGTCTGCAGCAACACATACATAAAGAGAGGGTTTAAAGGGGTATAGACACGGGTGGAGGAGTGTGGTATATGATGGGGGAGTTTTAGAGCTTGTCTGTGAGAGGGCTAATTAGCGTTGGATAGCAAAGGGAGGATGATTTCTTAGTAGTTCAGATATACATCATATTTCAATTCAGAAGGTACAATCCAAGGTACTTGACGCTTCTCTTCTTAGCCCATTTACTAACTATCAATGTCTGAAAAAAAGAGGATGTGTAGAGGAAAATAGCTTTCATCTTAATGCTAATTTCAACCATGATCTTTGCTCTTAATCTCAAATTTGTATCTCTCTGTCTTTACATGTCTGTCTGTGTGTTTCTCTATCACTCTCCCATATCTATCTTTCTTTCTTTTTGTCCCATCTTCTCAGATCAGCTTTTACTGTGGCATCTTCCTGCTGGCCTGCATCAGTCTAGACTGCTACCTGTCTGTGGTCCACGCCCTCCAGATGTTCTCTCGCAGGAAGCCCTGGATGGTGCAGGTCAGCTGCCTCTCCGTGTGGCTCCTCTCCCTCCTCCTCTCCATCCCTGACTGGCACTTCCTGGAGCCTATTAGAGACACCAGGCGGGAAAAAACAGAGTGTATCCATAACTACCCATACCCGTCCCAGTCTGGGTTTGACTGGCGCCTTGCCTCTCGCCTACTCTACCACATATTAGGCTTCCTCCTCCCCTCAGCAGTACTGATATTCTGCTGCTCATGCATCCTGCTCCGGCGGCTGAGGAGCAACCAGAAGCAGAAAGCTGTTCGGGTCCTTCTGGCCCTGGTGCTGGTCTTCTTCCTCTGCTGGACGCCCTACAACATCACCCTCTTGGTGGACACCCTCCATGGGACGCCTGTCGAAGAAGCGACAGCTGTAAAGGACGGCCTGGCTGTCACCCTAGCGCTAGCCTGTTTTCACAGCTGCCTCAACCCAATGCTCTACCTAGGCCTTTGTAGGAACTTCTGCCACCATGTGCTGCTTGTGGTTAGGTGTGCTACGGGGGTGCAGAGCGATCACAGAATCTCACTGTGGGACTCAAGTATGATTGAGGACTCTGGCCGAGCAGAGGAGAACGTCAGGTTAGACCAAGTTACTGTAAAGGGACAGCTACAGTCCCCCCAGAGCTGATGGGTAGATCAATTACAAAGACAATACTGCCGTTGTACTGTAAGGCACTGACTAAGAACGCTTTTTTGAAAATTGCACTCTAATGGGAAAACATTTTGATGACAGTATATTCCTTACATTTGTTTTACACTCATCACAGACTGTTTTCGACTTAGATACTGTAGTACAAAGCACTTTAAAAATGTCATATATATGGATGGTTCTCATCAGGCACATATCAGTTTAAATAGTTATGAAGACGAACAAAGCAATATCAAGCACTTGTAGCTGGTCCTATTGTGTTACTGACATTTTGAATTTCACACTGAAACACTGTATTTTTTAAATTAAATAATTGTTCAATGAATGTATATGAGCATTGAAACATGTTTCCTTTTTACAATAAATGTTTCACTTTTGGTTTCCTCTAGTTGGTGCAATACTATCCTTAGAAAATCCTCTTAGGGAAAGTCCCATGGGTTTTACCCAGTCTGGTGTGATTAGATTTTCCCACTCCTTACACAACTTTCCAGGCTTCTGTTGTTATTTCCTTTTTTGTTTCAACATGCGGTTTTTGCCTTTGGCAGACCCAGTGACAAACATCTTATCATCATGTGACATCATTGGTCAGATGTTGAGGGAGAAAGGGCAAACGCATTTCCCAACTTGATGTCCTTGACATGTGTTTTAATTCTCAACTCCAATACTTTATTAAAGGACTGTATTTGGCATTGTCAACCAGGTCTCAATGTCAGGAGGACTTTATTGGGCATTGTCAACCAGGTCTCAATGTCAGAAGGACTTTATTGGGCATTGTCAACCAGGTCTCAATGTCAGAAGGACTTTATTGGGCATTGTCAACCAGGTCTCAATGTCAGAAGGACTTTATTGGGCATTGTCAACCAGGTCTCAATGTCAGAAGGACTTTATTGGGCATTGTCAACCAGGTCTGAATGCTAGAAACAGAAAGAGATGTCACGTCGCCCCCTGGTGGCGGACCTTCCTCCTGTCGCATGGCGACCCGGCGTTCGGGGTCGCCGGTCTTCTAGTTGTCATAGTGTCTGTTTTGTCCTGTTTTCCCCATGTCCTGTGAACGCACCCCTCTCTAATCCTCAACACCTGTTCCCAATTACCTTGGTATTTAAGTCCCTGTGTTTCTAGTCTCGGTGTACGTTATCGTCTACCGTTTCATGTAAAGCAGGAACCCTGCTTTAAGTACTATTGGACACTTCCATACCAGTGTGGCTGGTTATATTGACTACCGTGCCTGTTGCATGTTTCTTTGTTTACCTAAAGGCCTTCAGATTATTCTTGAGTTGATTAGTGCCAAAATAAACGGCTTTGACGGTTTCCCGACGCCTTGGTCCTACTTCCTTCCATGACACGACAGAATAAGAAAAACAGCTAGTGGAGAAAAAAAGTGATTGATGATGATTTAATACATTATTTTCAATACAAACTAAATTACAGAGTCAGAGATTGTAAATAAAATTGTCATTTTCGACGATGTCATCTGAATAAGTGTGTGATTAAAAATAAACATGAAATGGAAAGAACAGGATTTAGAGTTAAAGGTGTTGCCCAATTTGATTAAGACCAAGGCAAGTAACTTACAGGACCTGCCGGATCTGCTGCTAATGTTTTGGTGCCAGACCCCATAGGACACCTTCAGGGGTCTTGTAGAGTCCATGTTCGTAGGTTGTTAACTGGTTCTTAGAAAATGACTTAACAATATTGGTTCATCACAGAGTGCTTTAGCTTTTAAATAGCGGAACTGATTTATCGTGCCTGACCTATTAGGCTCATTTTGTATGTCAACATGAGAATAAAAAAAAGAAACGATGGGTGTGAGAAACTCAGCGCATAAGTGCTGACTAACTCTGAACAAAGGACAAGAGATTGAAAGTGATGCCGGTTTCTGATGAGCCTTACACATCCTATCCATTTTCAATAGAAACTAAATTACAGAGTCAGGGATTGTGAATACAATTTTAATTTTTGACGATATCATCTGAATAAGTGTCATAAAAAAACATAAAACGGAAAAGAAGAAGATTGCTGAAATATTAATTAAAAAGAATTTTAGAGCGTTTTCTTGTCCACTTAACCTGTCCTCCATGTTTTATCCGAAATTATTTTGTTGAGTTCTACTTTTGTCACGGCTGTTGTGCATGGCGAAACCAAATGCGGACCTTCTATAAAGAAAAGGTGATTTAATCCAACACAAAGAGACAAACTAACACGAACTGGAAACGCAGAAATGAAAGGTGCTGAACGTATCAGCAAAACACATAAGCGACTTACAAATAAAACGTGCAGCGTATGAATTGAATTAAACAAAAGACAAACCGTGACGTTGTAAAACACAAACAATAAACCACACCTATTGTGTGGCATTAGCCTAACCTAAGTAGGCTCCCCAATCAGAGTCAACTGAACACAGCTGCTCTGACTGGGGAGCCCACAGCGGCATAGAGAAGGCCAGAGGCCTCTCTAAGTGACATGCCCTGACTGCGAGCCCCAAAGCTTAGAGTAGGCTAGGGGCTCCCAGCCAGGACATGACAACTTTGTGATGAGCCCTATCAAAGCGTTGTTCTTGAAATATGGGTGACAGGAAAAACCGACAAAGCAATATACTCAAGTCAATACATAACAGGTTTCCTGTATCTATTCTTAAACTACAGAATTAAGTGTTGTTTCCTGTTTTACCAGGAGTAGACATTTCTGCACAAAGTTACTTGAGGCAAGCTTTTCATTAGGTCAAGAGTTTGTTGCTGTTAATTAATGCTTAGTGTTGTTAATGGACCAAGCCTCGAAACAAAGATTTGCGATTTTATATTCTAAAGATGTTTTTAACTATTGTTGTTAACTATTGTACTGTACTTCTAGAAAGACATTTTAAGTACACTGAGGCTTTAGTACAAGATGACAGGACAATAATTTTCTTCATGGCTGGTGACATTAGATTTCCGTTACATATTCTTTTTTCTTTTGTATGCAAAGTTTTGTCACCCACTGTTCGTAACCTAACATTGCCTGGTAAATGTTGCCTAACTTCCTGTCAGAAAAAGAACTTTTTAGCTGCTATGTGAACAGAGAAATTTGGAAATGGTATTTGTAAGGCTGTGTAATGAGATCTTCACAGGCAGAAGTGAGGTAAAATATTAAAAATATTTGTGGATAGGAATATAATTTAAGCAGCTGACACCATTATCTAATCTACATGCAGACATACATGTCAATAGATATGTCTAACTGTGCATATTTTTGGGGCATCATCTAGAAAAGGCGTTGGCGCTGGTGTCTCTATTGCACAACTCTCATGCTAATCTTAATCGTGCTTCCTGTAGTGGTTGTAAGTTTAATCTTATGCACAAACACAAGACAAAGTACATTGCTTATGGCCTCAATGGCCTCAGGTTTTTAGTAGGCAAAGTCTGTGCTGTCCCTTAGGTGTAATAAACAAACGCAGTGCACCTGCTTATGAAGCATACATTAATATATCAAATACATATAACCTGAAAGGTCAAATCATGTATGACTCCTGAGTTTTACATACACTCAGGAGGAGGATTTACGTACATCAGATCCCCTAACCCAGGGATCTACAGACCATGCACAAAGCCCCTCAACACATGAAAACATGTTGCATCTTTTAAGTTTTATACTTTGTCAGTGCATAGAAAACCAAAGTCTGTAAAAAAGAGCATACATGCATATATCAAGCATACATGCATATATCAAATACATATAACGCTCCTGAAAATACAAATCATGTATTACTCTCAAGCTTTAAATACAAGTCCTGTACAATCAAAGCAGGCCTGACGTACCACTCAGGAGACTTTACATGCATCAAATACTTTAACCCAGTTAACCCATGGCAAGGCCATTCAAAACATCGAAACATGTAGCTTCTTTTAAGTTGTATACTTCTGTCAGTGCACAGAAAACACAAAAAAGAGTTATATTTCTAATGTTCTTATGTGATGATAAATATGTTTATAATGTTGTTTATTTTGAAGTCCTTTATAGACAAACATGAGTGTGATGCGTGGTGTGAAGAAAGGACCAAGGCGCAGGGAAACCTTCAACAGTGTCGTTTATTGAGGCACAAATCATTCAGAAGGTAAATGAAACTGGCTGTGGTGCAACACATGTACCAGCAGACACGCAAACAAGTAACAATCACGGACACAGAGACTAGAAACACACGGGCTTAAGTACTGAGGTAACAGGCAGCACCTGTAAGGAATCAAGGAAGAACAGGACAAAACACACACGATGGCGACTAAAAGGCCGGCGACGTCGAACGCCGGAACGCTACGCGAACAGGGGAGGACCCGTCCTGAGAAGGCAACGTGACAATGAGAGCATGTTGTTCTCTTCTCAAGGACATCCAAGTCCAGCCCACTTTGATACAAACTACATTGGTGAGTTCTGTAGCTGGCACCCAAAATAAACCTTTGTACAAAGGTAAGTAGCATCCAGCAGTTATAGTGTGGGTGCCGTAGCATGCATGCAGATGATATCCCCATGGTCTATAACCAATATAAAAGTGGCTTGCACAATATGTTTTCTATTTGTGTTGGACAAACATGTTATGTTTCCATAGAGGAAGCCTCGATGGTTCCAGTGTTGGAATTGGACTTGGGAGTAGTAGAAGGAGGTTGCCTGTTCGATAAGTCCTGTTTTCTTTAACATCATGTGGACAGCCGTGTATGTGTGCGCCTTTTACCCGGGGAAGTCAAGGAACCAGGATGCACTGTGGGAACATGACAAGCCAGTGTGGGGAGCGTGATGATCTGCTGGAAATCCCTGGGTCCGGGCATTCATGTGGACATCAATTTAACACGTCACCTACCTAAACATCATTACAGACCAGGTACACCCCTTTACGGCAAAGGTTGTCCCTAATAGCAATGGCCAATTGCAGCAGCATAATGCACCCTGTCACACTACAGATATTTTTCCAAAATGGTTTGAGGAACAGGATTTAGAGTTAAAGGTGTTGCCCAATTTGATTAAGGCCAAGGCAAGTAACTTCCAGGACCTGCAGGATCTGCTGCTAATGTTTTGGTGCCAGACCCCATAGGACACCTTCAGGGGTCTTGTAGAGTCCATGTTCGTAGGTTGTTAACTGGTTCTTAGAAAATGACTTTGAACAATATTGGTTCATTAAGAGTGCTTTATCTTTTAAATAGTGGAACTGATTCATTGTGCCTGACCTATTTTGTATGTCAACAGGAAAATAAAAACAAAATTGTAGCAATTGAGAAATTATGGGTGTGAGAAACTCAGCGCATAAGTGCTGACTAACTCTGAACAAAGGACAAGAGATTGAACGTGATGCCTGTTTCTGATGAGCCTTACACATCCCGTCCATACATCCTGTCCAAACCTCCTGATAGAAGTTGTCTAATAGACCCATGGACCATGGGTTGGACCAAACCCTTGTGAGAAAGCATGTCTTTTCCTAATAATATGAAGTTACATACCCTTGTTAAAGAACCCAAAACAGAGGAATGGTATTTTGCTGTCTTGTGCTATATGAGGTATCTATGTTCATGGATCAAAAGTGGAAAGAAGCTAACACCATTCAAGTAGCGCTAGCTTTGAGTTGGGATGTGTTTGTGGCACCCTGACAGATGATGATGGTGAAGTGAAGGATAGAAGCATAATGTCAGATTTCCTGTGCAAACGTGGTGGATTTATTAACAAAAAGTATATAATAAACAAAAAAACACTCCAGGAATTTCAGAATGGCAGCCAAAACCATATAGATATAGATATAGATTATCCTCGATTCATATTTGGGGGAAATAACATTTACCTTGAGTTGTTCATAAGAGTATTTTTTCACAACTCAGTCATAGTCTGCAATTAGCATTATTAACTTTCCATATTAATCTATTGAAACTGTGCGTCCTGAGTAACAGAAGCTGCAATTTAAATGGAAACCTTCACCACAACACTTTCAAAACCTGAAAAATGACTCCTTCAAAAATAACTCAATGTAAGTGTTATTTCACCCAAAGATGAATCTAGGGAAAACTCTTCCTTTAAACAACTTTAACACATTTGGGTAGAACTTAACAGATTCCACTGCCTGGAGCCCTTCTCTCAAAAATTGCATTGCATTTGTACAATCAAAACATAAATCTCAAAGAACAATATTTTACATTTTCAATAATAGAGCAAATATGTCAGTTAAAAATGTAGACCCAGCATGAAAATTAATATATGGAAATGTACATTTCTTTTCAAAAAGTGTCTGCTAAATAAGTACAATTGAAATGTTAATCATTAAAAAGAAAATGTATGCAACATCACATCATTTATTTTCAAATGTTGTGAAGTAGGCAATAATTCCATACATGATATTAGCTAAAAAATGTCAGTTAGCCCCTGGGACTGAAATAAGCTAAAGGGAAAATGGATTTTCCACTTACTGACTCGGTGACCTCTCAGTAGCAACACCATTACAAGAAAAGATCTTAGGAGATTGCAAAGGTATGAGAGGTATCACCAGATTCAGACCACGCAGAGGTCCTCCTGCTTGTATTCTGCAGACTAACTCCTCTCACCAACTTAAAGCCCAGAGACCTCAGCATGTCCAGCAGGTGGTGCCGGAACTTCACCCCGACAAAGGCATAAAGCACAGGGTTGAGGCTGCAATGCAGGTAGCCAAGAGACGAGGTGGTTGTCAGGGCAATGTCTATGGCTGTGCTTATCTCGCAAGTGTCCTGAAGGGTGTTGTTGGCGTAAAGGGTGTCCACCATGAGGGTGATGTTGTAGGGCGTCCAGCAGAGGAAGAAGACCAGCACCAGGGCCAGAATGACCCGAACAGCTTTCTGCTTCTGGGCGCTCTGGGAGCCATTCAGCAGCCGGAGAAGGATGTATGAATAGCAGAATATCAGTACTGCTGAGGGGAGGAGGAAGCCTAATAAGTGGTAGAGTAGGCGAGAGGCAAGGCGCCAGTCAAACCCAGACTGGGACGGGTTTGGGTAGTTATGGATACACTCTGTCTTTTCCCGCCTGGTGTCTCTAATAGGCTCCAGGAAGTGCCAGTCAGGGATGGAGAGGAGGAGGGAGAGGAGCCACACGGAGAGGCAGCTGACCTGCACCATCCAGGGCTTCCTGCGAGAGTACATCTGGACGGCGTGGACCACAGACAGGTAGCGGTCTAGACTGATGCAGGCCAGCAGGAAGATGCCACAGTAAAAGTTGATCTGAGAAGATGGGACAAAAAGACAAATAAAGGTGGTTATGGAACTGTTGATAGGTTTGTCCTCTGAAATATAAACTTACACCAAGAGTTATTTGACTCTGTGTTGTTAGTGCTGTGCACTTCTCAAACCGGAGCAGTCCTTACTGTGAACATGGCTCCGGTAATCTTGCAGAGAGGCGTCCCAAAGCTCCAGCCTACAGCAGCCTGAGATGCCCAGAGAGGCAGTGTGAAGAGCAGTAGGGTGTCAGCTACAGCAAGGTGCAGGATGAATGTATCTGTCACGCTCCAGCTCCGTCTCTTCTGGACCAGAACCACTAAGACCAGTCCATTACCCAGCAGACCCAAGACCAGAGTCAGGGAGTAGAACACTGGGAGGAAAACCTCTTCAAAATGCATCCCGTCCTCCACGCTGCACACCTCGCCAGATGAACAGCATGTGTCATTGTTATCAATGTAATCAGTGTAATTTTCAAAATCAGAGGCGGAAAAGTTAATTTTTCCATAATCAGCCATAGGGAAATCCTGAAAGTGAATAGACAAGTATAAGTGAATATAATTATTGTTGAATATAGGTGGGTCAGTGCAATACCAGAGAATATTAGTTTTTTGTTGATTTTCAAATGACCTGGTGGTATAGGGGATTATGAATTTTTACAATCCTTGTATTGTTATGGTGACCATGGGGGAGTGTGGGGGGGGGGCAATTTTGGAGAGGCCCATTATATTCTGCTCAGGTGGAGGAGCTGGGCTGGAGCTGGGGGATGGAGTCACGGGGGATGGCGTCAGGGGGGATGGCGTCAGGGCTGTCTCATTGTCTTTCAAAGTGACAGTAGATCTCTTTCTGGTTGTTGGCCAGGCGAGAGTAGTTAGTGGACTTGCTAATCCAGACTCTGTCTCTCCATCCACCCTGAAGCACTGTGCTGATCAGCTGTCTCCTGTGTTAACAGACAGTGGGTATCGGTACTCAAAGGACGTGTGCTTTGTCAGTCCACATTAAAAGCTTTGTTTTCGCTTTCGGCTTTCTCTTTCTTGAGCACGCCATGTGAAATAACTTTTTTCGGACTAATTTAGTTCTCCGACTATTATGCTACCTCTTGTCTATCTTCGGTTAGTGTCAGTGTGTTTATCACTCGAATTAGAGGCCAGTACACACATTTGATTGGCTGAGTAGCTTCATGTTGGGTGATTAACAAGGCATATGCGATTGGTCTGAGTTTCCTGAGCCGCTAAACCAGTGCAGTAAAGGCTAGAAACATTGTGCGGGTAAAATAGAAACGTTCCGTCAAACTGTATGAATTCTCAACAATATATCGGTTATAGGTCCTGGTCCGGACCGGACACCGCCTGGGTCCGAACCCGGACCCTGGTTGGTCAATTAGTGAACTCTGCTGTACACCAACAGCTGCATCTCCAGTCAAACACAAGGTAATGGGTAATGAGGTGCAGCGGATGACGAGGCATTAAACACAAGGTAATGGGTAATGAGGTGCAGGGGATGACGAGGCATCAAACACAAGGTAATGGGTAATGAGGTGCAGCGGATGACGAGGCATCAAACACAAGGTATTGGGTAATGAGGTGCAGCGGATGACGAGGCATCAAACACAAGGTAATGGGTAATGAGGTGCAGCGGAGACGAGGCATCAAACACAAGGTATTGGGTAATGAGGTGCAGCGGATGACGAGGCATCAAACACAAGGTAATGGGTAATGAGGTGCAGGTGTGTCTGCTGGGTGCGCTGCTACCATCATATCCTGCAAGTTGTTAGGACAACGGTGAGGAGCGCCACTTGGGGCAGCCGTCACATGAGCAATGACATGATCAGCCTGAATGGTGAATTTAGAGATATTTATATTAGACATTTTATAAATCAGACAATGTGGATCCAGATGAGGGGAATTTAATGGATTCATGACAGACATTGAGTTTAGAACTTTTATACATTTTATAAACAGGAAGGGAGATATTACGTAATTAGAGTTTTGGGAAATTACCACAACTATGCTTGGAGCAGGTCTAAAATGTAGGAGTCTACATAGGGGTTTCACTATTACAAGATGTTGTCATTGCAAGTGTCATGCCCTGGCTGCGAGCCCCTGGCCATTTCAGGGCAGGACTAAAAGTGAGGCCTCTAGCCCTCTTTATGCCGCTGTGGGCTCCCCAGTCAGAGCAGCTGCATTCAGTTGACTCTGATTGGGGAGCCTACTTAGGTTAGTTTGTCACCACACCCGGTGTGGTTTATTGTTTGTTTGTTTGTTTGAAACGCAACAGCTCACGGTTTGTCTTCATTTAATTCCATGTTCAGTGTATACGCTACCTGTTATGTGTACTTCGTTTTGTTAGTTAATCCTTTCATTTACGTTTACCGTTTCATGTTAGTTTGTACCTGTTTATTGGATTAAATCACCTTTCTTTATACAAGTATGTCTGCGTATGGTTCCACCCCACTACAACACCGTGACAGAATAAACCACCATATGGAACCAGCGACATTCGACGGGCAGCGTTGGGGGAGAGAGCAGTACACCTGGTTGGGGGACTGGGGATCTGACTCTCTCTCCTCTGACGATTCAGGGGCGGAATATGAGGACTGGGATCTTCCATATGATGATCCAGGCTGGGGTGTCAGCAGGGGGTGGAGAAGTCCACCTTTAACCC
>JACXGK010011139.1:0-16465 GCA_016801125.1 Novumbra hubbsi
CCCCCCTCCCCGGTGTTCCCTCCCACCCCTCCCTGTGTCCCCTCCAACCCCTCCTATACCAATATAGTCACGTATTGCTGGCTGAGATCCCCCCTACTAACCGGAAGTGGAACTGTAGATCTGTAACCATCAGGAATGAGTGTAATGCTGCATTTAAAGTTAGTTTTAGTTTCACTAAAAAAGGCATTAGGTCTGTTTGGCTTGTTTTAGAAAGAAGATGGTTTTCTGTACCATTGTATAGGGTGGTGGGGGGGGGGTTGTAGGAACATATCGCATTGTGCTTGTTTCCATCGGTGACCAAGTCTCTATTACAACATAATGCCATAGATTCACATTTTGGGGACACTACTTTTAGGACACTACTTGCCTATGCCCACCAGGTGGCGGTATTAAATATTCTCATATCTGGTGTGGTTGGAAATCCAGTTATTTAGTTATTGAACTGAAACATTGGCATGCTGGTGACAATCCCTGCTATAACATCCCTTGGCGGAACTCTCAATGGACTCCTCTTGCTGACAGTCTGATCAGCACACATTCTCAACCACCTGGGAAAGACTACTGTTTATCCTTACACATCACAGTAGTGCACAAGCATCAGTCAAATGAAATGACCACAATCTCTGAAGCTATTTAAATGTGCTTGTCCAATAATCCTTCTGCAGATTTAACTTTAATCACTTTTCCTATTGAAACACTAGCAGTCTTTGTGACTGAAGCTCCTGCCATCAATAATAATAAACCTCTTTCACAGTAACTTAAATCCTTTCTTCTAGCCATTTTGATCCAAAATTGTGGTTAACTGAGCATACTCAGCATTTTCATACCACAGAGCTGGATTGGGTGTTAATTGCTTAATTGTATCATTCAGTACACCTTCATGGAAGCACCTGCATTCATGTTTCTTCACTCATTTAATCATGAGTTTCCTTTAATTTCTCTTTTGTCTTTAGATTAATGCATTTTAGCGTGAACATCACAATTGAGGGCTTCTACTATTTAAAATGAGTCCACTGGGTGGGACATTCAATAATATACTACTGAGGAGGCAAATTTACTACTTACAAAATAAAGGTTGAAAGACAACTGTCTCTTTCTATAGAACAAAACAAGTATTACCCATCTGACTGAAAGTATGATATTCATTTTAATTTGTCTTTAAGAAGCACTAAGGACACGGGAAGCTATGAGAGAAAGGGTTTAGAATAATGTAACCAATCAATTTCCACTAGCAAAGCATTGCCTTATTTTATTATTCACATTTCAGAATCTATATCAGTAGTTGCTAATCTTGTACTGAATTAGAGTTGCTGCAAAAGCAGTCCCCCTCAATGAAGCTCTTCCTTCCAGATGTTTTAATAAAACCCTTCACGGCTCCCAGTGTGCATCAAACATCACAATATTGCTGTTAGAAGACATTATGATTGTTTCAAGCCTGTATGAAAAAGCGAGTACTCCCAAATGTTGTGTGCCTTCAATAAATACATTTGTCTTGAATTGCACTTTACGGTCTTTGAAACTCGGACATTTAAAATTACATGGCATATCTTGTGCTTTTACTTACTGCACACAAATGACCATTAACAGGTCCTGACAGTAAAGGTGTTCCAACACTGAGAAGTCAAACTCTGATCTACCGCCAGATTTTTCCACGATGTGTTTAAGAGTGAATTACCAACCTTGATACTAAACTGGGTGCAGATCACACTGGGTCAGGACAGTAGTCTAATTATATCATTATATATTAGGAACATCACACAAATTACATTTTTCTTTAATAACGACACAAAAACATGTGAATAAACAACTGCAGGCCATAACATGACAATTATGGATTGAGAGAGCTGTTCATTTGATAACAAGGCATCATTCTGTGTTGAATCACATTATGACGGAGTGGGTCCAGATGTCTCCCCATATGAACAACCAAACCCTAGCCTGGATCCAGAACGGTCTGAGTGCCAACACCTACAGCATATATTATCATATTTAAGTCTGACAATAACCATATAGAAGAGTACAAAACCAAGGATCAAGCAGCAACTGAAGGCCCGCCACTACTACACAAACCTGCTTGCAATGGCTAACAGTTTAGAATATTCTCCTTCCATCTTGCGCAGGTGTGTCGGTAGCGGGACTTTGATTCTAGTACCGGTTGGGTTGCCGTTGTCTTCAATCAGGACGACATTGTTTGAGTCAAAACGGGGATTCATCCTCTCCCCGGGCATCTTATGCCCAACGATAAGTGCCTTTTTCTTCCCACCTTTGATGGCCAGCAGGACCCGGTCCCCCACCTTGCCTACTCCGTTCTTGGTGTAGACGTGGATGACTCTGGGGGCACGATGCCACGGGGTGGTTCCCTGAGGGCTGTTGTCAACAACCCGCACCCTGGTCATCTTCTGGATGGCCGCCGCGGCTGCTGACACACTAGAAAAGAAACATCAGATGAGCATTGTCAACATGGCACAAAACTCATTAATAATGGGGAAACGTCCGGCGGTTCATTAAAAACACAAGAATAGTGGTAAAGTCATGGAAGTGTTTAAACAATTCGTTAATAAAAATTAAATGTCACCTAAAAGCTTTGTGATGTGTCAGTGAAGAAAATTGTGCGAGGAACCCAGTGAAGGACCTTGAAACAAGAGCCATGGTCGGACCCTGGAAAAAAGTATCTTAATTAACTGTCTTGCCGGTCTCGTTCTCTAGTTAGGTAGCATGCGCGTTCTCATACGACAGCTAACAAACATTGCTTGCAATCAACTAAACTGACAATTATTGGTAAATTTAAGCATGTCAGAAGATAACATCTTATTTCGCTAGCTATGGTTACGCATTAGCGTATTCTGTATCAATATATGTACTTGTTTTCTATTATCGCTCGTTCGAATAATCATTACAGTTACCTTACTAGCCAGCTAGCTACTTTTCAAGAACACTCCATGCCAAAGTCAAACGCGTCACCATTAAGTGACAAATGTGTCATCAAAAGCGACAGAGCTGATTACCAAAGGCATAAGAGCAAATGCGCATCAACATCTTTATGTTTTTGGATTCATCTGAAAATAGCTCGTTTGTTCGATCAGAGACGACCGTTTGATTGCTCTGCTAAAGAAAGAACAAATTCACAAAACAGGAAATCATTTTATGCCATATTTGTTAATGAAAACAAACAGTATAAAGAAGAACATATTTCTGTCAGTTCTATGTATTATTTTTCTGTGATTTTGGTACGCCCTGTTCTTCAGTGGGTATTTGAATGGGAACGCCCCTCGCCCCATCCGATCCAACTCACTGCCGTGGTTAGCTGCTGTGCTTGTCTTTAACCGGCTGCTAAGCTGCTCCTGCTGGTAGTGTTTTGACGAAGATCGAAGGCTGTGTGCGAATTGGGGAGACAAATTCCCTTTCCACCGAGGAATCATTTAAGTCGTTGATATACTGTCCTGTATTACGAAGGTTTTAGTCGTTTGGATCGGGGAGAGAGGAACTCGCCTGTCGTATTTCTTGGCTGTGTTGGGAAAATCCACTGCGTATCAAATAGCAGGTAAACCATCGCTGTACAACTTTGTGAATCTCGGCCATGTAAGTCCAGTATGCTAACCGGGCAATTATATGGCTAGTTCATCTACTAATGCAATCAGTATAATATTGTGTTAAGTCGTTTGTTTATTAGATAGCTAACAAACGTACGCTGTCATGATAACGCTATTTCGCTAACGATAGCGTTACATACCTCCAGCTTAACTAGCTATGATGTCGCAATGCTTTGACACATTAAGGTTACCGAGAAAAGAAAGACGCAAGATGGATCAGGATTATTGTCATGAGCGGCAAATCAGTCTGTCCTTAGCTATGGCCCAGATATGCTAGCTAGCGGGGGAGGGAGTTTGTCTGTGTGTTTGGGCGGTGGGTGGGTGGCTGGGGGTCGGGGGGATAGCAACTGAGTAGAAAACTGAGTACTAGCGATCATTGAAACCAATTAACTGATGTAGGTAGCCAACTGGAACCATAACTCTACATGCTAGCTCTGAGCTGTCACTAGTCGGCCATGCCGACTGAAACAGACGCTTCTTCGGATCTCCAATGTCTATGACAATGCGCCCATAGAGAGGCCGTCCTGCTGAATATGAGACAGCCTGTCTTTCATTCTGTGTTGGTTAAACGCTTGGGTTTGGTGACCGGCTTTGGTCAAATATTGTGACACACTCCATAGGTGCCTGTTGTTACCGAGACAGCAGATAACCTATCGTTCTCCTATTGCTTTCTTTACCAATAGTTAGACAGAAACTGCATACATAAAAAAAAAAACGTGACAGGAATGTCACATACAGGCAGACTTGTTTCTAATTACAAGCCAAAAATCGTATGTGTCAAAACATAATAATGAAAAATTGGTAAAGCAAAATAGACATGAACAGTACTATTAAAAATACATATTTTAAAGCGGCTTTATTCATAATTTTTTTGCATTATAATTTAACAACATTATTTTGTGTGTACCACAGCGAATCCTAAAATCCCGAATTCTTATTGGTCAGCCCACTGGCTTTGATTGTCAAATGGAATAATGGCACCTTCGCTCTATTATCTCTCAGATGGTCAGTGACAGATACTGGCGGGCGAAATCCCTTTCTCGTTTCCATTTCCTAGTTTCTAAAATTAAACTGAAATTTGAGTAATGTGTTGAATCTTGAAAAGAAGCACCAGTTAGTGCTGTCCAAATTGCTTCTTTAAATAATTACACACATGTTTTTGCAGCTTTTGTAAGCTTGTCGGCCAAAAGTAAAAAATTCGCAAACGCATTGTTACTGTAATTCCGTTACCTTCCACAACGGGGAACGAATTCGGGATGGCCCCTTTAAGTGAGAGTCACTGCTTCTTGGAGCGCCCAGCCGACAGGCTGCTGAAACAACGGGATGGAGGTTCATATTTGCATAAGAGGTGTTATCGCGGCGGGTATCATGGTTGTTCGGGCGTAGTAACGGAAAGACCGCTGCTTCGAATCACTGTGCTGACAAGCTAAAGACGCCGTTCTGGTGGTCTTCATCGAGAAGGCGAATAACCACGATGTCTACTGTAACTCGCGCTCTGAAAATGTGTTTGCTAATTGACTGAAGCTTTTAAAATGTAAGGGAAAGCTGATATTTAATAAGGCCTAGTCAGGTTCGGGATCTCTTCAAAGTTGGTTCGCCCGGCCTCGCCATGCCGTCATGTGGTGTTGTCGTGGCCTTTCTGATTCGTTACCGCCGGTAGACGGGCACAAGAATGCATGCTGGCTGTTGCTAAGTAACCCTTGGTGCAGAGGCCCATTCATAAAGAGCACCCGGACACCCAGGTCACCTACATCCTCCTGCATCTCTCTGAACTCCTGTGAGACCCGTTGGCAAATCGGATGCTGTTAAATGTATATTTGATTTGATTATGTGTTGCGATTGAATTCATTTAGGCTTTTCGTGTTGAATGATGTCTTTCGTGCTTGATTTAGTACCAGCCTCTGCTTGTCTTCTAGACAGACAGGGAAGCCAACCACTCCAAACCAGGCATGCAGTCACCGCAAACCCCTGTAACAAATGATGGAAGGTGGCCTAGAGGTTGGCGCATCAGAAACTGAGAGGTGGATAGATCGGATCCTGAGCTGTAATGTTAAATTAGCTGTCATTCAGTGTATTTCATAAAGACCCTTTTACATCTGCAAACGCCAAAGATCAAGCCGCAACAAGAATCGATGCACAATGTCAAGGGCCACAGGCCGGTCCTGTTTTGCTGTGCCTGGTGCAGATTATAAGAGTGCATTACCTTTTGCAGTAGACAAGGGTTGACTCATACATGTGTCTAATTACCAATTGGACATGTCTTATTGACCTGCTAGCCACGTAACACTTCCAAGATTGCCCCGGTGTGGTTTAGTGGGGCAAGTGGGACAACACACCGTGTAAAATACAAAGCTCTTATCTGGAACCGGGAAGAACTCTGGGTCAACTGGCAGCTTTATGAAACACTTGATGTGGCGGTCTGTAAAGATGTTCTGACTGGACCCCTCAGTCAGAATGCAGCTCGCTATATTTCCCCTGTGCTCAGTGCCCTGACTGCCGGTGACGCGTGTTTACAGTGACTCCATTCTCCATTGTGTGGGAAAATACAGCTGTGAGGCCGGGCTGTATTCATTACCGAGTAGCGTAGCAAAACATTTTGCACCGCTAAGTGAAAAATGTTTTTTTGTAGTCCCTCCCTTTATCTTTCTGCACCTACCTGCCTTATAACTTGCAGAAATCGTCAAGTGGGGCTCAGAAGGCACGTTTGTGTATTGTCTTGTTTGTTGAACTATACAACAGATGTTGATGTGGGTGTAGCTTAAAGGTCTCTGCTTCTAAAGCAATTCTGTGGTTGGTGAATTTTTACAAATGCAATAACCAAAAAGAAGTTAACAGGATATATCATCAGACTGTGTATATATATATATATATATATATATATATCTCTATCTCATCAGACAATATCATCATTTAAAATGGGACGTTTACCCAATTTGTGGGTTAGTAAACTGACAAACCAGTTTTTCCTGTAATGAACCAAAACATAAATTAAGAATATGGTTTTGCAGGGGCTAGCTGCAGGGGCTAGCTGCAGGGGCTAGCTGCAGGGGCTAGCTGCAGGGGCTAGCTGCAGGGGCTAGCTGCAGGGGCTAGCTGCAGGGGCTAGCTGCAGGGGCTAGCTGCAGGGGCTAGCTGTAGGCACCAGAAGAATGAAAACAATGTGATGTGTAAAAACCTCCACTGATAATCTTCCATTTAAATGCAGAACTCTACCTTGCTGATATTTTGAGCTTTCTGCTGCCTTTTGGTGCTTTTGGTTCCATCAGTCAAACCCAGCTTTTAAAACTAGAAAAGCTACAATTTCTGTTAAATTGTAAAGTGTGGGTGCAGTCGCAGCAGCTGATAACACAGATAATCTCTCTGTACTTCGCTGGCCATTCCCTTAATACAATCGAAACGATATGACCCATTAGATTGCTAGCTAGCTTGCACTACCTCATTCTGGTAAGTTTGACTAATGTAAGTTGCCAGGTATCCGGCATTCCGTGTGGTTAGCTACCCATCGTTACGTTATTTGCCACAAAAACTGGAATATTTCCTAAACCTTACAATGAACCTTTCCACAAAACTACAGCAACGCAATTGGAAAAGACACACATTTTGATACCTGTCATGTCTCCTTAGTGCAAGAGGAGTTTGGGTGGCTATAATAATTTTTATAATTGATGATAATAATAAATACATATGTGAGATTGTAATTTTGGGGTGCTACATGATGAAAGACTCTATAACGGTTTAAATCATAAAGCAGCACTTGCTCTGTTTCCTCTTTCATTCTCCTTTCATTCTCCTGTTGTCTAACTTGGTACAGACATTCTGTTAACATCATTGCACAGGGCATAACAGTTTTACACTGTGTGTAGCTTTGGGGTATAGTTAGTGTTAGTTCTGTACTGTTACGATTATTATTATTTTTTTTTTACAATATTGTATTGATACTCTGATCTCCTAGAATCGATATTGTGAGTGCACTCGCATCAGAACATGTTGACCTACTACTGTTTGAACAACAGTTTTAACACTCAGTAATTCCTATGTAGTTGTTTCAGTATCTAGTTTACTTGTTGTTTTAATTTCTCTAAATAATTATAATACAGAGCTTAATGTTGATCTTAAGTTTCCAAAATTAGTTTCCAAAATTACACCTTGCCACCCTTAAGTTTCTATTTATTTATTTATTAAATAATTATACGAAGTTGCCTGAGGTTTTGCAAAAAATGTACAACACGTACTAAAGTATGTGTTGACTGATTAAACGGTCCTGAAGGTCAATACTTAATATTCAATTTAGAAGTTCTAAGTAAAAACAAATTGAGGGTTTTTTTATTTTATTTGGGGTTCCTAATGGGGATTAGCTAACGATTGCCCTTTGAAGATATTATTATGATTATTATTATTAAACAAATATTATTGTGGGTTTTCTTTTGTGCACCAGTAAGTGTTGTGTTATGATTAATCGTGAAGTATTGAATCGTAACATGTTGTCGCTAGCAACTTACCCACTCAGGCTGGGTTATGTCACCGGCAGTACCTTACAATTTGGACAATTTGGTTGTTACTGAAGTGAGACAGACCCAAAAGAATCCTCCGAGTCAGTGAAACAACAAAATGACATGCCCTGACTTGCTCAGAAGTGTAACCCTGTTGAACTGCATGTCTTAGTTGATGGTATGTGTTGACTGGCCGAGAATTCCTGAGATAAGGAAAGCGACAAATTGCTTTGGTTGTGATAAGCTGCAATAAGGTTGAATGGAAGCTATGGGCTCAGCAAACGATAGACTGTCAATCATTAACCGTATCAGTGCTCCTGCGGTACACTGCGTTTGGCCTTGAGTTGTCTTACTAGCACAGGACTGCAACGATAGCATGGCTTAGTCCCTATAGCAGGAGACTTCTGTTTCATTAAGTCTATAGTCCTCCTCAACCTGCAGTGCCTTCGAAATGCAATCTGACCTCTTCACTTGTCCACTTTCTATTGTTTTACCCTTAATTCATAATTAATTACATATTTTCTTGCCAAAATGACAAGGCAAAAAATATGCGTTGTTTCATTGAAACTCACTTACGTTTTCAGTGCTCTGCGGTCTGTGTCTCTGCGGTCTGTGTCTCTGCGGTCTGTGTCTCTGCGGTCTGTGTCTCTGCGGTCTGTGTCTCTGCGGTCTGTGTCTCTGCGGTCTGTGTGTCCGCGGTCTGTGTGTCCGCGGTCTGTGTGTCCGCGGTCTGTGTGTCCGCGGTCTGTGTGTCCGCGGTCTGTGTGTCCGCGGTCTGTGTGTCCGCGGTCTGTGTGTCCGCGGTCTGTGTGTCCGCGGTCTGTGTCTCCGCGGTCTGTGTCTCCGCGGTCTGTGTCTCTGCGGCCTGTGTCTGGTGCATCCAAGCACCAATCGCTGTGTTGTAACACCTGTGGGGCAGCTGAGGGGGCAGTACTACGTGAGGTCTACCGTAGCAGCTCTTGCAGGAATTTACTGATCTGTGGCATTGTGTTGTGTGACTGTACTGCTCATTGCAGAGTGGTCTTTTATTGTCCCCAGAACCAGGAACTGCGGTGTTGTCATCATGCTGTTTAGTCAGCTTCTTAACATGAACAGAATTTTATTAAGAAATAAGCTTTGTTTGTACGGAAACAGTCGGTGTTGTTTTTTTAATTTTTTTAGATCTTGTAACGAGGAACCAACACGTTTTGTCTTTATTTTTCTTCTGTGTATTTATCAGAACGTAGACCTATCAAATCATTGTTTTCCATCTGGGGTCAAAGGTATTTGTAGCCTGGCTTTTCTTAGCCTGGCTCTGTGTGTGTTGGAAATCCACACAGACCCTGGAACTGAGTATCTGGGTATTACATGGTGATTTAGGTAATGATAGTGTTGTGTGTTTTTGATATTGTATATGGGTCTAATCCAGCCATCTAGTCTGGGTCCACTACTCAATTGGTTTTGCCTACTCTGCAGTGTATTGCGAAATTAACTTAAAATAAATGCCTCTTGCCTGTCGATCATGGTGGAGGTCAATGACCTCAGATAGCTGCTCGATGTGGTGGTATAAGTTGAGCTGTTCAGTTTTTTTTTCTCTCATAAACACAAGTCTATTTTAACAGAGTTTCTTTTACAGAGTAAAAATGGGGTAGTACATGGAATACCTCAGTATAAATTGTAGGTAATGCGAGTGTTCAAAGGCACATCACTGATGGATGATCCCAAGGCTGGTGGGGATTGAGAACCCCTGGCTGCCATGACAACGGCTGTCCTGCCTGGCCTGGACTTGACCAATCAGGGGCCTGAGGATGGGAGTAGGAAATGACATCACGCTTCACAACTACTGTAATACATGTCAGGTTAAACACCCAACGGGCCTAGTGAGCTTAGTGTAGCATGACGCTCTTGCTCATGGTAGCGTAGGGTTGGGGTAGGGTTAGGGTAGGAATGGGTAGGGCTAGGGTAGGAATGGTTAGAACTAGGGTAGGAATGGTTAGGGCTGGGGTAGGAAGAGGTAGGGTAGGAATGGGTAGGGCTAGGGTAGGAATGGGTAGGGTTAGGGTAGGAATGGGTAGAGCTAGGGTAGGTTAGGGCTAGGGTAGGAATGGGTAGGGTTGGAATGGGTAGGGCTAGGGTAGGAATGGGTAGGGCTGGAATGGGTAGGGTAGGAAGGGGAAGGGTAGGAATGGGTAGGGTAGGAAGGGGAAGGGTAGGAATGGGTAGGGCTAGGGTAGGAATGGGTAGGGTTAGGGTAGGAATGGGTAGAGCTAGGGTAGGGTAGGGCTAGGGTAGGAATGGGTAGGGTTGGAATGGGTAGGGCTAGGGTAGGAATGGGTAGGGTTGGAATGGGTAGGGTAGGAAGGGGAAGGGTAGGAATGGGTAGGGCTAGGGTAGGAAGGGGAAGGGTAGGAATGGGTAGGGTAGGAAGGGGAAGGGTAGGAATGGGTAGGGTAGGAAGGGGAAGGGTAGGAATGGGTAGGGCTCAACAGTTGTGAATAAAGGCAGCAGCCAGGCAGCAGCTAGTTTTGCTTCTGTCCTCTGACTCTGTGATGTTGTTTTACTGATGGATTCTGACAAACATCAGCATGTCCTACTTCTGCCCTGCGGTCTGGAAGTCTCCCTCTAACCGTCCCTGACAGGCTGAAGTTCTGCTGGTTTCAGGGGAAAAGGACAATCCCACTGATGCTGGACTAGCTAATACTATTCCGATCTTGTCGGTAAAGGAAGGAGGAGACAAGTTGTCATTCAGTCTTTTAACCCGTCGTAGCAGGGGCCTACACCGAGGCCCTTTAAATGCACGAAACGCTGAGGCGCTGATAAAAAAAAGAATATGTTTAAGGAGGTGTTGGATTAGGGTTGCTTTATAGACACTGAATTGGGTTCTTTTTGATTGGCTGTATGTCAGACCGAGGGCCAATGAGGAGACCGTACTCGTGGGTCCTTGATTTATAAAAAAATGTAAGAAGCTGGAATAAATAAATTCACAATTGTATGGTCATCAGTCCCAACAGTCTACCAAGCAGCACTGATTGGTACTCGTGTGTGACGAATGGACAAATCAGATCGACAGGGAACGGTTTTGACAGACTACACCTTGTTCTAATAACGGGCACAGCTTCACCTGACAACTCCCCACACGTGATAAGTCTACACAGAAGCTATCTTACACTGCTTTTGGGCATTTGACTCGTTACCAATCCGGACTTGCCACTCTGAAAACGGTACCATGTCCCTTCATATTGGTGCCTTTCTTCATTTTGAAAAACATGCTGTTCCTGCTGAATTATGTTGAATTCACCAATAAGGCAGGGCCATTCAGTATAGACAGTATCACGTTTAGGGCCCCGTCAAGGGGGTATAGCGACACAGCTTGTTATTGCCTTTATAAGGCTGGGCCATTTAGTACAGACAATATCAAGTTTAGGGCCCCGTCAAGGGGGTATAGCGACACACCGCTTGTTATTGCCTTTATAAAATAAGACGACTATCTCTTTTCCAAAAACCTTTGTGATTCATCTGGATGTAGACATGTTGTAACAAACATCGGTGTTTCTGTTGCTTTTGAAGCCATAGGTTAGTGGGTTCTGGGGAGGCCCTTGAGCTGACGCCACCCTAACTGCAGGCACTTTCCGTTCTCCAAACTGTTTTTTTTGTTGTTTATCCGAATTGTTTCCATAGCCTCTTTACATCCTAAGGATTTCCTCAACCGACAGCCCAGATTCTCCATTGTCAGCCACCTGTTCATTCCGTTAGACTGGTGTAGGGTAAGTGTTAGGGTTAGGCTTTGGAGCAGCGGGGTCAACACGTCCACGGTTCCATTCAGGTTGTGGTTCCTGTGTCATTGGTTCTGTTATGTCTAGACATTCTCCACACCTCTGCTGGTAAACGAGTTAACCGCTTCAATTCACCCCGCAGATAATGATTTAAGTGTACGTGTCATGTGATTTGGAAACAGAAATGCGTCCCTCATGCCCTACACTTTGTGTTTGTGTTGTTATGCGCTAGTCTGGCGGGAGGGCGTCATGGCAACCGGCTGCATCCGTGACAGAGGTGGCGATTTGCTCTCTAACGTAGTTTCTATGCTGAGTCATTGAGACGGTACTTTTCTAGAGTTTTATTTTTTTGAGGGTTTTGCCACAAAGCAACATAGACCTTCTTCTAAAGTGAGCCGCGTCAATTCACATTTCAGCTCCATTTCAGTTTTGCTATGAGGCAAAAAGATAGTTGATTAGTGAAATGGGGAAGTGGGTATATTTTACCTTTGTGTGCTGGTTTTACAGTTTAGTTAGTTACAAACACATTTTCAACTATGCCTTGACAAACCATTTTTGTTACGATAATGTCTCCGCAGTAATATCGTTCCCCCCCACTGAATTTAATTGTTTGAATAGTGCTGTTTACCCAAACTAAAGCCAATAGGGTTTTAGACTTCAATCATCTGATGTAATATGAGTGAGTTGGAGTGTTTGTAGGATTTGACAACTGTCTTAGTCAGCCTTCGTTTCATGTTGTTTTGTAGTCGGCAGGTGATGACTTGGCATAATGAGACAACCAGTATTTAATGTAAAAAATGAAAGGTTTAGGGGATTAACTACGGTTACCGGAGGAGTGAAAGCAAGGCTGATTTGAAACCTGCTAAAATTCACTTTTAAATTGCCACAATATTAGGGTTAGCAAGGGATTGATGTTCATCAAGCCTATATTTGTTGCTGTCATTTGATGTAGCGTAGGTTGAATGAGCTAAGAGTAATTCTGTCTCGGAGCATGTTCGTTTTGAAGGATTCGTTGCCATAACAGTTGACCCGTTTCAAAGGTCAACAAAGGTCAAAGTTACGTCACTAATCCCAAACGTGATTGGCTGTACTGGAAGATATTCTTCCACAGGGTTTTTCCTCTTGACTTACAGGTATTTTCTTACCCTGTCTCCTAGTTAATTCTAAAAGGATGTTCTGGATTGGATCGGTTGACATGCAGACAGGCTCGGGGGTTGTTTGGGACTTTTACATTCTCTTTAACAGATAGCGTAAAGGAGAAGGTAACGTTTTTTTACTATTAAAATGGCATCAGATTGTTCAGAAATACAGTGCAGTCATTGTTAATGTAAGTAAGTATAGGTGATGAGAGAAACTGTCAAGAAACCGAAGACCAGAATTGGAATAATCCTAATAGGATGAATAGTGGAAGGACAACTGCCCAAGAGGACAAATACATTAAGAGTGTCTAGTTTGAGACTCACTCACAGGTCCTCAACTGGCTGCTTCATTAAATAGTACCTCCAAAACACCTGTCTACGTGAAAGGAACAGTGAAGAGGCGATGATTAAAAGAACATATACACTGGACAGAGGAAGATAGATTTGTCTGTCCACAACACTTCCTTTGTACGTTTTTTGGTGTTTGGATCCAGACTAAATGAAAATATGACATCTGTCAAGCATGGTGGAGGCAATTTGATGGTCTGGGGGTGCTTTGTGGTGAAGTGGGAAACTACGCAAGAACCATTTAGAAGAGAAGAAGTCAGCTGGTATTCTGTCTAGGACAGGGGTCTCAAACCGGTTCCACGGGGGGCCGAGTGTCTGCAGGTTTTCACTCTCACCTTGTACTTGATTGATTAATTATGTAACTGATTGGTTAGGTCTACCCTCATCTGGTTATTTAGGTCTGAACCTACCTGACACTCGGCCCTCCGTGGAACTGGTTTGAGACCCCTGGTCTAGAATGAAGTGGCCGACAGTCACCAGATCTCAAACCCATTGAGCTGTTGTGGGAGCAGCTTGATTGTAAGAAGTTCCCATCAAGCCAATCCCACTTGTGGGAGGTGCTTCAGGAAGCGTTGGGTTAAATGTCTTCAGATTACCTCAACATACAACTAGAAAGCCAAAGCCTGCAAGGCTGTAATTGCAGCAAATTGAGGATTATTTGACAAAAGCATGGTTTGAATGACACAATGTTTAAATAAAAATAATTAAATGACTTTCCTATTCAATTTGCTACATTTTCTATTCAAACTAGATTCATGTATGTTTTCACAGAAAACAAAGACCCTCTCCTTGGCGTTTCTCCTCTGGTCCTGTCTGGAAGGGTCCTTTATGGTTCTTAGGCTGGTGAACAAACACTGATGTAAACTGTGTAGTACAGTACAACACAGTGTTGCCCTTCAACCTACTAACACTGATGTCTCACACATTTTAACTGTTCTCCAGGAATGCTGTGACATCATCCAAATGGAGAGGGAGTCACTGTAGAGGGAAAAGGGAAGCGGAGAAAGAAGAAATATGAAAGAAAAGTGAAAAGAAATATAGAGAGTAGAGTTGGGGTGGAGCGAGGCGAAAAAGTGAGGTGGAGCGAGGCAGAAGAGTGAGGCAGATGAGTGAGGCAGAAGAGTGAGGTGGAGCGAGGCAGAAGAGGAGGAATCGTCGAGCGCAAGGGAGAGGCTGCTGGAGAACAAAAGGCTGATAGAGGGCACATGGTTCACAGAGGACACACACCACTGTCCACCCAGGGAGGAGAGTATGTTCCCTTCCCAGCCCGAGGAGGAGTCTACCCCTTCCCAGCTTGAGGAGCACTCTGTTCCCTTTCCAGCCCAAGGAGGTGTATGTACCCCTTCCCAGCACAAGGAGGAGTCTGTACCCTTCTCAGCCAAACCTCTGAATTCAGAAGATGTTCATTTTAATCTTGACAGTGAATATTCCCAGCAGCGACCACCATGACGTAATATTTCCAAGAGCAGGGCATTCAATCCCAACAACCCTAGAAAAACGTCCTGGGATCTGTTTTTGACTCATTAGTAAAACCCTGCACTAACCACTGCTCTTTAAGATGACCATGAATTCTTGTCACACTTTCATAAAGAGTTATGGCCCTTTTGGGTTTTGGAACAATAAATCTGAGTCTTTATGGGACCAAGCAACAACATTTGTTTGACAGAGAGCAACATGGGCAGTTTATTTTCCTTCCGGGTCAGGGGTTCAGGTCTGAACTTGGTGCGTTGACGCTAATGGTGTAGTGATAGTTTCTTGTTGCTAGTGTGAATCAAATTGTGTGTACATATTACTTCAATGGTGTTTATATTATTTTAAAATGTCTTGCATTTAATTGTCAGACTAGGCTCTTTGAATGGCCTCCTTGGTGGAGGTTTGAGTCGTTTTTCTAATGACCCATTTTGAGCTTTTGTTTGGCGAGCCCTCCGGCCGGGGTGGGGGCGTTTTGGGTGGACTGGGTGGGCAACGTTTCCTGCTCCTCATCTCTTCTGTGTTGACATGTATTAGTGGGGTTTCTAAAAAAATTAAAACCCACCAGTTAAAAAAAAAAAAGTATTGTTGTAGATAATTTAGACTTTTCTTAAGAATGACATTGTTGCAGTAACATTGGTGCCGTAACCCGGGAACAGCTTCCTCCTCCACCACTTCACCATGAAACTCTTTCCTTCAGGTGTGGAAGATGATACAGTGAGTGTGTGGCTGAATCCCTTCTGAGGCCTCGGCATGTCCCTCCTGCTGAGGGTGGTGTTGGGTATGGCGGTGCTGGGGGCCCAGTCCTCGGTGGCGGTCCTGGGGGCCTTGTGTCCAGACGGGAGTCGGGGGGTCTGCACTACCCCGGCGAGCAACACCAGCGGTGCGATGACCTCCCGGGAGTACTGCTACACCGCCCGCATTCGCTCCACCGTGCTCCAGGGCCTGCCCTTCGGGGGGGTACCCACCGTGCTCGCCCTCGGCTTCATGTGCTTTCTGGTGAGTGGCGGGGTCAAAGGTCATGCATGGGCTATTTTTACCTTTCAACTCCGTTGCGTTTGAACTGTTATATCTAAACACATGTAAGGTCTTCAGGGAGTTTCAGTTGGACTTGGAGTAACAGCCTCCTTGTCTTTAACATGTAAAATGGATGACCGTTTACATTGGAGGCCCCTCCCTCTTGAATCAGGCCAGAGTGGGACTGATTAGACCTTCTGGAAACCATCGAACCCCTTGTTGGTTTTGCTCCTCAGGTACTCTTGTTGGTGTTCTCCATCTTGAGGAAGGTGGCGTGGGACTACGGCCGCCTGGCATTGGTCACTGATGCAGACAGGTAAGCCACCCTGTTGCCACCCTGTTGCCACCCTGTTGCCACCCTGTTGCCATCCTGGCACCTGATCCCAGAAGGAACGGAGCCCAAACACGGTTTACCTGGCACTTGGCAAACACTTTCACCAGATTTGAAGAAAGAGATCATTTCATATTGGTGAGAGATCCATATGCACTGGAAAGAGATCAGTTCATATTGGTGAGAGATCCATATGCACTGGAAAGAGATCAGTTCATATTGGTGAGAGATCCATATGCACTGGAAAGAGATCAGTTCATATTGGTGAGAGATCCATATGCACTGGAAAGAGATCAGTTCATATTGGTGAGAGATCCATATGCACTGG
>JACXGK010011140.1:0-16571 GCA_016801125.1 Novumbra hubbsi
GACATGCAGGGTTAAGCCCCGTTCTGTCCCTGACTTTCTCCAGAACTATAGGAAAAAGAATGTTCACCTATGTTCTGGGAACTCATGGAGAGGTTAACCACAGAGCTCTCCCCCAGGACAGATCATGCTCTGCCGCTACCATGGTGAAGGGTGTCCTAGGGGGACGGGGACCAAACGTATAGTGCTGTGGAAGGACCTCCCTTTTCTGTGTCTCAGCACCTCATGCCACCTCTTTTTGCCTTAGATAAGTGTTTTCTCCGACACTCCTATCTCACTGCCCCCTCATCCCCTCTCTTTCTACAGTCTGTAGAATAGACGACACCCCCCCAGGCCTCTATCTGCCTCCTCTCTTCTGGTAATCGCATTTCACTTGAGCACCAGGGCCAAATCTCCCGCAGTGCATTTGCTCCTTTTTCCCTTTGTTCCCCCAGCTCCCCCAGAGACCAGAACCACTTTCTCCTTCCCCTCTTTCTCTCCATCTCTCTATTTCCCCATGCTGTTGTTGGCAGCTCCTCGCCCATATTTTAGTAATGGACCTTGGCAGAAAATACACAGTGTTGTTGTGTAGCCAGGCCCTCTAGGCTTTGAAACGTGTGTACTGGAAAGGGAGGGCTGACCCTCTGCATTCTTTGGTTGTCCCTGTGGGGGAATTTTTTAAAAGACCCTTTTTGGGTTTCGTGTATGTTCTTTTTCTGTTCCAGGTACAGTTCAACCCCCTCCGTTCCAAGTAGAACCAATTAGGTTCTGACTGTGACCCATTTATTTTCGGGTAGAAACCCTTTTGGGTTCTATGCAAAACCCTTTCCACAGGGTGCTCCACCTAGAACAAAAAATGGGATGGATGAATGTGCAGACAGAGGGATGGATGAATGTGCAGACAGAGGGATGGATGAATGTGCAGACAGAGAGATGGATGAATGTGAAGCCATATGTGGACACTGCTCATCTGCCAACATCTTTGGAGCCAGAAGTTCTGGCCTCACAATCAGCTGACATGCCCTCTTATATGCAGTCTGAGAGTTTTGACCACTGGTTGTGAAAGTGGCACTGTCGAGACAAAACCAATCCCACAATTCACAAACTGTCTTGTGCCAACATATGCCCCATGTTATCGAAACCACTCTCTTTCACACTTGGAATATTATGGTAACTGAGGTATGATAGTAGTCATGTTTGAACAACATATTACACATTCAGACCAAAAATGTTAATCGGAAATGTTCCAGACTGCATTTTCAATAGATTCCTGTTGCAGAAACACACAGAGTCCTATTTGCTTACAGCACAGACTGTAGTATTGTTAGAATGAAGTTAGCAGGTTTTGTCCACAATCTCCACACTGACAGTGTGTTTTTTGCTAGTTGTTGCTAGCAAAATAACCAATAGAGGTGTTTATAGCCTATTTGAAATCATATCACTTCATTTTTGGTTGGACGTTATTTAAAGGTGATTTTGTAATATATACATGTTCCTCCTCCCTGATTACTACCATACTACCATTGAGCAAGCAGTAACACATACACCAACCCCAACATACTGTGCCTTAGCAAACCTGGGTTCTGTTTCTCTATGTCTGTCTCTCTCGGTTTCTCTATGTATGTCTCTCTCTGTTTCTCTATGTATGTTTCTCTCTGTTTCTCTATGTATGTCTCTCTCTGTTTCTCTATGTATGTTTCTCTCTCTGTTTCTCTATGTCTGTCATTGTCTGTTTCTCTATGCCTGTCTCTGTTTCTCTTTCTGTTTCTTTATGTCTGTCTCTCTCTGTCTCTCTCTGTCTCAACCCCCTGTGAACTCTTATTGCTGTATAAACTGAGACTGGGATCTCCCCACTGTCACTCTGCATGATGTGGAAACACCTCAGACACATTGATTTGTCATAACTTGTGTGTAGTCTTTATGTACCTTCTCAATTCCTGTAGCTTTTCAACATTTTCAAAGTGTATCCCTATTCTCCAGACATACTGGATAGAGGATTCCTGATGTCTTGTGTTTTCCCAGCAGAAAGATTTATAGAATCTTTTAACCAGGATTTCTCCAACTTGGGTGTTGGAGACCTACCAAACATCATATTACACACAGAGAGACACACGCTTTGCAGAATGGAAAGGTTGCATTTGAGTTTTCTACTGCAAGTGTTCTTTGTCATTATCCCGACCGATTCCTCACATTGTCAGGCTTTTCACTTTGATCCGACAAACAGCTCAGCTGGAGAGGAGAGCTCCAGTAAAATGTCAGATAAGCATTTTAATTCACATTTAAATGTCATTTCAAATCAACCCATTCCGACTCCTGCAAGTTTGTCAGTCAAACACTTCTTCATCCACCGACATCAGCTCTTTTCAGCTGCCTCTGAGATGACTTTGGTAGACATACTGTTCGTTTTAAATTACTTTAGACTGAGCAATTTTAATGGACCAAAGGAGCCTCAGTAAAATTAACACACTGTGACGTAATACTCAAGTACAATTTAAAAGGCTGCGTGGGGACTTTATATTTGAACAGAAGAATGTTTTACACACTAATGTCATTGTTTTTAAACTGCTAGAGTAACACAGAGCAGATTGGTTGACTTGGATTTTTGTTTGAATCTCCAAGGGTCTTGAAGTGCCATGAGAACACCTCTGATGAGCTAAACTACAAAACAAGATTGATACATTAGCTAAGAATTAGCTAGGCTCACTAACAGTTTAATTTCTGACCATGTCTTGTTTAGCTGTGTAATACTGTGTATGTGATGGTTCATTGGTAAAGTCCATCCCACGGCAGGCTGATAACACCTTGTTAACAGTCAGCCTATTAGAGTGTATGCATAGATGTTCTTCCATCATGTGTAGCCGCTGTTCCTTATACTTTCCTGGGTACCTTCTACAGGTTTCTATCTACTATTACATTGGTGGTTCTGTCCTGGTTAGATTAGTATGTCAGCATAATTAAACAGACAGCCCCATGCCGTGCAGATTCAGAGAGAAAGTAACAGCCGTTCTCCTAGGAAGTCTAGGTCACAGCATGATGGTTGCTGTGTTGTTCACTCACTGCATATGGACAAACACACACGCAAGCACACCAAGACTGATTGTTTGTACTTCTAGTCAGTGTGGAAGGGCTGTGCGCTGCCTGTCAAAGCAGACCTAGATGATAATGTGAGAACTCCTCGGGGGTTGAGATTTTGAAGTAGGTCTAGCTCCTACAATAACTCATACTGTGGCCTGTACAGGCTAGACCCGTGACCTAGAACCTTTAGCCCTTGACCCGAGCAGATAACAGATAGCACCAACAATGGAATAATGGTTTAAAATGGAATTTGTTAAGAAAACAATATAGAAACTATCTAAACAATATAGGCACTTACAGGATCTGCCCCCAAGAAGGGTTCAGGACATGTATATGTATAATTTCCTACGCACATTTCTCCCACATTGCTCATTAGTGTGCCTATTGAATAGGTAAAAAGCAAAACTAAACATCATTATTTAAATTCATTAAAAAAAAAAGAATGTTTAGTCAAAGAATGATCAATATTATATTAATACAAAATTAAGTCAAGAAGTATGTTTACAAAACAATAAGAGTTCTGGAACATTGTTGTGATGGCTAATCCTTTGAAATAAATAGTTTTGTTGCTATAAATAGAATGAGTGGGTAAATGTGAATGGGGAGTTCTGATATCCTCCCAGTGTTAGTTTTGTGACTGTAATGTAAATCATAGCTGGAGGGTTGTGATGTACTGGATTAGCCCAGAGGATCAAGGTCTGGACAGATCCATTCCCAGATAAATTTTCTAAAGTAGCGTCCTGCATCCGGTCCAACTTGGAGGTGAGTTTATAGCAGGGGATCAAATGGTAAGATCTGAAAGAAAACTAAAATGCTCTTTGCTATGTAAACCAATATTGTGCCAGTATTGAAGTGACAACTTGAACCTTTCTAAGCAATACAGCAGTATATCTTTACTGTTCCACAATGTTTGATGTTTAAGCTGAACACCTGGTGAGTTTCAAGAGCCTTTATAGTCTTGGCTGAGGACTGGATGTCATGCGGACGTGTGTGGGTCTCTCCTCATAGTCTCAGCTGACCTTTCAGTGTTCATTCCCCTCCACTGGTCTGATGAGGTAAAGGGCAGGGAAGCAGAGTAGAGCAGGCAGAGAGCTGACAACCTGAATAGCCTCCATACATAATACATTGAGAGGAAGAGGTCAGATAGTGCTCTGTTCCACAGGCTTGGAGAATGGACAGGCCGGGGGCTGAACGCCGCTGTAAATACTGGTTAACACTGGGCAGTATTCATATGTGCATTGTCCATTGATGGTTATTAGCTAACAACCTCTTCAGGTCTGCTCTCACCAGAGTTTTGGATGTGTTTTTAAAAACAACATGCATGCACACCTCCCAGACATCCAGTTCATACTGTACCCAGCTGCCTTCTTTCAATCTGTTTCACTCATACAGCACTCATGCCCCCACTGGATCAACAGGCAAAGTGTCCAATTCCTGCCCAGGCTGAATATTGGAGGTTTTTACCACACCAATCACTGAGGTTCTGAATGTTGGCTATGAACAACCTGCCATGAGGGTCTGCTTTGACTTCCTCTTTAGATGAACTATATTGTATTGAAAATGTAATGTCTGGTATTATTGTTTCTTGTAACCACACTGGAATAGATTCGGCAGGTCGTCCTGTCTGGTAAATGTCTATCTACATTATTAAAGCCAGATATTTCATAACAATTTGTTGCTTTAACAAATTGTAATGTTTTAAACACACTGAGGTGAAATTGTATTGTTTAGCCCCCTTCACAACCGCAGTGCTGTGAATAATGGGTTGCCATTCGCCTTGACTTCCTGGATTCCTAAGCAGGGCCTCCCAATTGAGCCCTCTGAGGATATTGTTGTTTTCATCTTCGGGTTGAATGTCCCTAAATCTCTTCCAAGATTCTGCAGAACCCCTCTAGGTTCTGGTTCACCAGCCCTCAGAGAGATGAGGTATGGTGAGGTAACAGATCTTCACCTCCAGATATGATTACCAGAGGGTACTTAACCAGCATACCTTCCATTTAACACTGCCTATGTCATTGGGTTTGACTGGAGTGGATACCAGCAGTGATCTAGTGGGTAAGCTGTCAAGGATGACCCTTATAAATGTCTCTCTATGATGACCTTGTCACTGACAAACGTGTCTCTATGATGAACATATCACTGAAAAAAAAAGGATCTCTATGATGACCATGTCGCTGACAAACGTGTCTCTATGATGACCACGTCGCTGACAAACCTGTATCAATGATGACCATGTCACTGACAAACGTGTCTCTATAATGACCATGTCACTGACAAACGTGTCTCTATGTTGACCATGTCACTGACAAACGTGTCTCTATAATGACCATGTCACTGAAAAAACATGTCTCTATGATGACCATGTCACTGACAAACGTGTTTCTATGATGACCATGGCACAGACTAACTTGTCTGTATGATGACCATGGCACAGACAAACAGTTTTTATGATGACAGTGACAAACTGGTCTTTTTATTGACCATGACACTGACAAACTGGTCTCTATGATGACCACATCACTGATAGTGGTCTCTATAATGACCATGACACTGACAATCTGGTTTATATAATGACCATGACACTAACAAACTTGTTTATATGATGACTATATCACTGATAGTGGTTTCTATGATGACCACATCAATGATAGTGGTCTCTAAGATGACCATGACAATCTGGTTTCTATAATGACCATGACACAAACAAACTTGTTTATATGATGACCACATCACTGGTAGGGGTTTTATGATGACCATGACAATCTGGTTTCTATAATGAACATGGCACTAACAAACTTGTTTATAAGATGACCATGACACCTACAAATGTGTTTATATGATGGCCATGACACCTACAAATGTGTTTATATGATGGCCATGACATTGACAAACGGAGCTATATGGTCAAACCTATAGCTCTTCTGTGCTACAAACAAAACAGGCTCACATTTATTTTTTGTACTTTTTTGCAGTAAGATGCACTGGAAGTACGAGACAAATCCTACTGCTCATAGCCCCCTCGGTTATGTAACACGCTTGTCATGCCAAATCTGTCTAAATGTTACCTTCAACTAAGCATCCAGAAAGAACAAGGTTATCTGGTTTGCACGACTGGAGTGACTACCTGCTACTGTCATAGAGCTGAGTGGGTGTGGGGGATGATTCAGAGGACTAATAGAGAATTATATAATGCGTTGTGTAATAGAAGACTTGAGGTTTGGTGAGAAAGAACGGCACGCAACAAACGCCTTATGGAGCAGAGATATGGAGGGGCATCCGTCCACACATGGATGTAAGGGAACATGGAAGTGCGGCAGGCACAGTGGGCTCACACTCCTCACCAGGAATAGCAGGAAAGGCACATCCTATTTTGGTGCTCATGGTCAATTGGGATTTATTTATCATTTCTTAGATTTTAAAATGCTTGGTTGACAAGTTGAGATCTAAGAATCACTCAGTTTAAAAATCCCTATTTGTTTGTTTTCATGAGAATCTGTTTTCAACTGTCTGTGGGAAGTTAACACCATCCTGGTTCTGTATCATCACCAACCCGCCCCAAGATGCCCCCCCCCCAACACCAGTAACCTGATCTATGTTTTGACTCTAAGAACCAGTCCAAAAAGAGAGGCAGGATAGACAGCATCCCGGGCCTACAGAGCCTAGCCGGACCACTGCTGTGCTACTCAGCTTGTGGATCTATCATGGTTCAGGCTGCATCACCAATTCTGCCATTAGCTAGTAAGTACCGATTAACTAAGGAAACAAAACAGTCTTCTATTTGATCATTCTACTCATCCATCTGAAAGTAAATAAATCAACCGGAGAAACACGGTCAGGGTAGAGAAGCTCAAAAGGGATTGCTTGACTGTTGTATGGTGACTTCTTCTGGTGGGTCCGGTACCTGAAAGCTAGGTTGGGTTCATTAGCCTGAGTAGCGCTCTCCTTCAGACGCGTTGGTTTGGTCTATCTGGTTGAGCAAAGAGTTTGATTGCAAGCAGAAAGACGAGATGTGATTTAGGGCCCCTTGAGGGTCACTGCCATGAGTCAAGAGCATAACTACAAACTGGTATGGAGCTACCCATCGCAACAGATTAAGGACCATTGTTTCTTCCACACTCTGTCCATGTAATGTTGTTAAGGGATTGTTTTACTGTGTAAAAGTCTTGTCCTAATTGGATGTAAGGCTAGGCGGTGCTGTTTGTACGGTGGCTATTGATTTTGCTCTGTGGGTCTTACCTGCTTATAGATGTGTTGGTTTTACAATGAGCCTGGAACTGATGGCTTCTTCAACCATGGAAGGGAGACTGACCTTTTCATGATTGTTTAATGGTCGCATTGATGATGCTGATGTTTTTAGCTTCATTGACATATATATATATATATGTATGTGCCGTTGTTCTCCTCTCATTAAAGCTTAGCAGAACATCAGATGTATCAATTTGATCTGTTAGCTGGCTGACTGAATGACCTTGGTTGGTGGGCTGACTGCCTGACTGGGTTGGTGGGCTGGGTGACTGATAGGGTTGGTAAGCTGACTGGGCTGGTGGACAGAATGACTGGGCTAAAAGGCTGAATGACTGGGCTGGAAGACTGACTGACTGACTGGGCTGAATAACTGGGCTTGGCTAGGCTGGGTGACGGACTGGACTGGACTGGACTGGCTGGGCTTGGCTGGGCTGGGTGATTGACTGGGCTTGGCTTGTCTGGGCTGGGTGACTGTCTGAGCTGGTTAACTGACTGGGCTGAAAGGCTGACTGACTGACTAAATTATTTAAGCAGGTGGAACTTCACCAAGATCACCTCTTCATCTCATAAGTAGGTCACCTAAGACTGTTCATATCTGGTTTTCTACCACAGGCATACATCAGCAGAAATGTATTAACTTAAATATGATCTCAAGATGTGTTGGTATTTAAGTTGTAATTCACCTCTGTGAAATGTTAATGTGATATGTTTACTCTAGTCTTTTTATAGTTGTAAGATTATGAAATATTAAATGATATAGGTTTGAGTTCTAGGCGGTGACCTTATGCTGTACCAAAACTTAGGTGACCAAAAATCCCATGTAAGGTTCTCTGAGGCTTTTCTTCCGTGCCGTGCTCTGTGTGGATGGGTTGATCCCCTCCCTGGCCACCTGATGTGTTGACATCAGGACCATATGCACACCAGAGACTTGCATAATGTACTGCATGACTGAACACTCCCTCACCCACACACTCTAGTCTAGTGTCTGGCTGCCGGGTTTCTCTCACCAGGCAGGCTTCAGTGGGGAAGGAAGAGGCTAGATTACTGGGCTTTATTCAGGTCAGCTGTGATGGTCCACTTGCTAATTCTGTCCACACCAAGTTTGTTATTAAGTGGCAATGTGTCACTTAGATTATTGTTATAAAGGTTTGGATAGAGTAAGGTTTAGCGTTAGAGAATCTTTGTTCCAGTTCCCACAAGGATAGAAAATTGTGTGTGTGTGTGTGTGTGTGTGTGTTTGCACCCGTACAGTGCTCCGCAAGGATGCCTCTGTCACTCACAGACCTGCCAGCACTTTATTGGTCCTCCCAGTGGGGAGTGGAATATAGGTTACTAACCAAACCAATCAATCAAATTCATTTATAAAGCCATTCTTAAATCAGCAGTTGTCACAAAGTGCTTTTACAAAAACACCCATCCTAAAACGCCAAGGAGCACGCAACAACAGTGTTAAAGCACAGTGGCTAGGAAAAACTCCCTATGGGTGCTGGATTTTAGGAAGAAACATTGAGAGGAACCATACTCTGAGGGGTGACCTCTTATGGCTGTGCTGGGTGATGTTTAAAAGTAAAAATAATAATTCATGAATTCATATGGGCTGTGTCCAGAGTCTACAGTGGAGGAAAAAAATAGTTGTTTCCCTGCTGATTTTGTGCGTTTTCCCAGTGACAAAGAAATGATCAGTCTCTAATTTTAATGGTTGGTTTATTTGAAGGGTGAGAGATAGAATAACAACAAAAACAACCATAAAAACGCATTTCAAATAAGTTATACGTTGATTTGCAGTATATCAGCAGGGGATCAAATATGTTTTTCCTCCACTGTGTAAAGCCTAATCTAGGTCACTAACATAACCAGATGGGCAGGACAGGGACAGTCCAGGGTGGGATGATAAGGGGGTCAGCAGGGTGGCAGCTGGAATCGTCAGGGACCTCCATGTCTGGGAACTCTGCTGGAGGTCATTTTGTAGAGCTCTGACAGTCCTCCCACTGTTCCTCTTCACACAAAGAAGCAGAAACTGGTCCTGCTGCTGGGTTGATGCCCTTCTACGGTTCTGTCCAACTCTCCTTGTGTAACGGCTTGTCTCCTGGTATCTCCTTCATGCTCTTGAGACTGTACTGGGAGACGCAAACCGTTCTGCAATGGCAAATATAAATGTGCCAAGCCTGAAGCAGCTGAACTACCTGGGCAACCTGAATGAGCTGCAGGTATCACCTCATGCTACCAGTAGTGTCAAGGACACTAGTACTACTCAAAACAAGAGAAGAACCAGTCAGGAACAGATGATAAGTGAGCAATAAAGCCACCACCTTCAAAACAGTTCTCTTTTTGGGGGTTGTCTAGATTTTGCTGATGTTGTCCTCGTGTAGACCATGTTTTTGATCCTTCTCTGAGCTGAAATGTAGCTACACAATAGTTTATTTCATCTTGTAGTCCGGACAGCAGGTACTCAGGTAGTGCAATAGACTGTCCTTGAGGTGTTTGACTGCTGCAACACCTTATTGATCTATAAAAGCCCTCTACCTGCCACATCTCAATACTGTCTCCATGGGAACGTTGTGGCTGAAGCTGAGCCTCCCCCATTGGTCCGGTTTGTGAACTGACAGGACACAACTTCCTCTATGTTTCCCCCCCTTTTCCCCCATCTCCTTCCTTCACCTTCCTTCTTCCCCCATCCTCTCTCAAAGACAGAATGTGATGTATGTTGATGCTGTCTCCATCTCAGTGTATTCTGAGAGTGAAATGATTGGTAGACTGCCCCCGGACCACTCACATGAAAGCACTAGGGCTTATCCAGGGAACCCCCTCCTTCTGTGGGTTAGCAGCCTCTCACCCTGGGCTCCCCGCACATGAAAGACCTGACACGCACACACACACACTTTCCTCCGAACCCCCATCTCTCATCCCATTGTGATTCTGAGCAGCATATGGGGTTTAGTAGAACAAGACAAAATGGAAAGTAGGGAAGATGGAAGTGGGGGTGATTTTGAAGTGTTATTTATAGAGGCGGTCGGCCATGGTGGTGGTGTATTAAGGCTGATCGAATTTTCCGCTCAGGATATGGCTTATGGCTATCTGTATTATCCAGCTGTCACAACGACCAATTGCCCTAATCACACGAAACACACAGTTTGACACATAAATGAAAATGAATCTTCCATATTCCATTTTTCTTTCAAGGAATCATAATAACCCAAAAGCCTGTCCACTTTCATGTGGTTTCCTGCCTAGAGGTCAAACCTCTTCCTCCCACCAAACAATACGCCACGCCCACTGATGTTGGTTTCTTTTCTATACTTTAATTTTTATTTGCAAAAATGACCGAACCATCAGATCGGTTGCAAAAACTGTTGGATTCTCTTGGATGGTTCCCAGATTAAGTCAGAGCCAGAAAACGTCCTGAAACAACATCTTGAAGATGTCATCACCCCTCATTCTGATGTGATCTGAACTGACCCAGTGAAGGACTCTCAGCCTCAAACGTCCTGAGAATGATAGTGCAGTGGAAGATTATAGTTGGAGTCGTCATACAATTAGATTTCATGATGTGTTATGGTCTTGTGTTATTTTTTTGGATAATTATCTGGTTTAAGATTACTTATCTCCTCCATTGTATGGGGTGGAAGCAACAAAAACCTGATTATTCTCTGGGACTGTTTGACACAATCACACAACAATACTCATAAAGATGTATATGTAGGTCTTTAATACTAATTAGTTTTTGCCCAAATGTTGCAACACCAAGGGAACAGTGAAGCTTCATGCCAGAGACACAGAGTCTATAGGCCATGTCTTTCAAGTAATTTAAGGCTGAAATTAACCAGGTTGACTTTCAGTGGTTATTAATTGTTGTGTTACTGATCAGGCTCTGTTGATGACCTGTTAAAATGACAATGTTCTAGTTCATGTTTGATGGCGTAAGCGGCCAGGGATATACTATCTGTGACGGTTGGTAGTTGCTGATGTAGTCTGTATGGCGCCAGTAGGCAGAGCTGCTGATATAGTTTACAGTAGACTGACATTGTTTCCAGAACGTTTGTCCTTGATAAGTGGTAATAAGGGCCTTTTCTCTGGAGATGACGAGAGGCTCTGAATCAATGTTATCTCCCTGTTGCAACTTATCATCAGCCAAATTAAACCTGATAGATTTTTCAATGACTTCTATCAATGACCGCTGTTGTCTCACTATAACAAAATCACTTTGAGAAGAAATGTATAACCATAACAAAACCTCTCTAAGAAAAATGTACAACCATGTTTCCAAAAGACTTGGGCAAATGTTGAAACTGAGAAATGTTGTTGTTTCCTAAAAAATATAGGCCTACTTTGAATTTGTTGCCAGCAACACATTTCAAAAAAGGGTTGGGCTAGGACCGGGGCTTCAAAACACTGGACAAGTTGTATAATGCAAAAAAACTAATCTGGCAAAACATCTCACAGCTAATTAGGTTAATTGGCAACTGGTTAGTAACATGATTGGGTTAAAAAAGAGCTTCCCAGAGAGACTGAGTAAAGATGGGGAGTTTCACCACTCTGTGGCAAATTGTGCAACAATTTTAAACACATTTCTCAACCTAAATTGCATTTCTCAACCTAATATTGCATACTTTGGGGATTTCATAATCTAGAATACATAATTTAATTAAACAATACATCCAGATAAATCTCTGTACGCAAGGGACAAGGCCGAAAACCAATATTGGATGGCCGTACTGCGTTAAAAGCAGACAAGATTCTGTATTGGACATCACTGTATTTTCTGTGAACACAACGTTGCTGTATCCACAAAGCCATGAAAAATGTTAACTCAAGAATGCAAAGAATAAACCATATGTAAACACGATCCAGAACTGGTGCTGGCTTCTCTGGGCCAAAGCTTACTTCAAATTTAGGTGAAGTGGACATTTTCTTATTGGCTTAGTGGCTTATTGGTTATAAAATAAAAATGTCTTATTATTTTGGGGAATTCTGGACGCCATGTCCTCCTAACTAAAGATGAGGGGGGGCACCAGATCATGGATGGTGTGTCTTTCGTGCTAAAGAGACCATGATATAACCATCATTCAAGAAAAGGAAAATATTTCACTTGCAGAACTACAGCAGTTGGTCTCTTCTCAAACACTAACAGAGTACTGTTATAAAAAAGTGGTGATGCAACACAGAGGTAAACATGCCCCTGTACTAACTTTATTGAAATGTTTTGCTGGAATCAAATTCAATACAATTATTACAATCTCAGTTATAACATTTAAATAGTAGTTTAAATGATACATCTTTCTATGAGTAAAATACAGAACCATTCACAAACATATTTATGAGGAATATACAGAACCATAAACAAACTCTGCTATTGTGGTCACACTAGTATAGGGTTCTTCATATTGAAATCCAGGTTTGCTGGCAGAAGGGATGGGTGATGATCACCTGATAATTCACAAAACAACCCTTGTGGCTAATTAGCAGCTGGCTCACATAATCCCTCCCATAGAGTTTGCCCCTTTCTATTTGAAGCCAGGTTTTTTTTCGGCTACTTCAACCACATTGGGGAATAGAGATTTAACACTTAACTGCAGAGTGGAGAACTACTGGCAGAGTAGATTAAACACATGCAGATATAACACCCTAGGCATCCAGATATGACACCCTGGACATCCAGATATGACACCCTGGACATCCAGATATGACACCCTGGACATATAGATATGACACCCTGGACATCCAGATATGTGTGACTGGGCTATTGTGTGACTGGGCTATTGGAATATACTGTGGTGTGTTTTATGTGTATGTAACTGTGTGAATACTCTTCTGGGTTAGCATGCCTTATGTAGACATCATCAACTCTAGAAATAAGCCCTGTGAGGTGTGGAGGTTTGCGTGTGCTGTAAACAAATGTCTTTGTGTCTAAGGTGCATGCAGGAAATATAATTGATGTGATGTGGAACAATAGACTGTCCATCTTCAGGCGTTAGTGATGCTGCATTGTTGAAGAGCTCTGCAGATCCCTTTTAGTAACCTAAACCCAAGACCAGGAAAGGTCCTTATTTAAAAGAACAAGGTGAAAAAAAGTAATGTATATACTGTTTGTTTTCAATTAAGAACAAAGAATATGTCTAATCTTTGATCTAGACTTTGAGGCATGACTTTCCATTTGAGTGCAGTAAACAGAAAGATGAAAGAACAGAAGCTTCACTGACAGACAATGCAGGGGGTGGGACATGAACTAGGCTTCCTCATTTTTAATAGACAGGCCAGACGAAGAGCTGATGCCTTTTGTTGTTGCGTTGTCAGGATGGGGAACGGAGACAGTTGTCAGATAAAAGAGTAGCTATTAAACACTGACAGTCAGGTGACTCCAGTGTTCCCAGTACGAGTCCCCGGTATAGCTGATGTCTAATGTCTGTCCAGTTGTCTCCAGTGTTCCCAGTACAAGTCCCTGGTATAGCTGAGGTCAAATGTCTGCCCAGTTGTCTCCAGTGTTCCCAGTGCTAGTCCACGATGTAGATGAGGTCTAATGTTAGTCCAGTTGTCTTCAGTGTTCCCAGTACTAGTCCACGATGTAGCCAAGGTCTAATGTCTGTTGATTTCTCCAGTAGACTAAAACCGAGGATTCCAGCAAGAACTGGCGAATCTTTTTCTAAGGTTCATTGCCATTAACTCACAGGAGGGGGGGAAGCTGTTCATGACTGCATTGTTGAATTTGGGTCAGACGTTTGTTATTTATCTCTGTCTCTATATGTTCCAATATGTTGAATTACTCAGTGAATAGTTACAATTTTCATTCTGAATGTTACATTACCCTTGCATTACTTGCTAACGCTGTCTCTGAGGAGATCCTGCTGCCGTAGTAGTTTGCCCCTCAAAAGGAGAGTGACTCAAACTCCTTTAATCATGTTTTTACACAAAGAAAAGCTGTTTCCCTAGACACTGAACATGACCATTATTTTAATCCAGTGTGAGAAAAGCCATGTCTGGCTCGGCTCACACATGCCCTCGCCACTACGGCAACATTGTGCTCAGGCAACGCAATTAGCTCAGGTGAAACTAATACACACACAACTGGTTTTGTATATGAACACATTGTATTTGTCATCAATAGATAACCCTACATGCTCTCCTAGGCAATGGTGAACATTGGTGAACAGCCCCAACCAGTTTAGTTTAACCTGAATTAACAACAAAGAGTTGTTTAGAGGTCAGATGTTTGAATGGAACCAACTACCTCAGTGACTACTTTTCTTCTACCCACTCTATGACCCCAGGTCCACTGGGCCATTTAGTCTGGCTCTGAACTCACATTCACATGAGCCTTGGGAGAAGGCTGGTTTGATTAGTATTAGAAGCATTTTCGTCTTACTCCAGGTACTGTGTACTCCAGGTACTGAGTGTGTTACACTGAATGCATGCTGAAGATCTATACTCTCCCCTTCTCTCTGCTAATTTTCAAGATTCAGTGCTGCTATCTGAAGGGATCAGCCTGTATCAGCTGATAAGGGTCTGTGAGGGTCTGACCACAGACTGAATCATACCTATTTATCCGAGGAGCAGACAGCCTGCCTGACTGTTATGTATTGACATGTCTCACTCTGTCCTGGAAATCAACGAAGAAAAGAAATGAAGCAAGTTGTAACAAGCATGGGTTTGGCATTCTCTCCTGGAGTGATACATCCATTAGATACTATTCCAAACTACTCTGAGAGGAGACCGATTCACAGTAGTGTTCCCCAGAGACAGAAGAGAATGGTGTTGCAGTCATTTCCTTCTGTGTGGATGGATGGCTGAGTGGGCTGGGCTCAACCAGCGTAGTGGAACCACTGGGGGTCAGTTGGCACGGTGGCCGTCCCTGTGGATCCCCGGGGCGGGGCGGGGCATGATGGGCAGGGTAGCCAGTGAAGTGGGAGGACTTGAGTTGTCTGAAGGAGAGGATGGGCAACAACCGAACAGTCTGGTAGGGAGAGCGAGGAGAAAAGTGGGAGAGGGGAGGGGGTGTTTGAGAGGCTGTGAAAGGGAGGAGATGGAATGAAGGCGTGGGGGGGGAAGCGGCGTGCCTCTGGCCCCATTACGAGGCATTGTCAGGGTGACGTGATAACGATGTAAAACGGTCCACCAATCACTAGAGAATTCATCATTCCCTTAAGGTCACATTAATGCCCAAATGGGGTCCTCCTCTTGTGATAGTCAGATCCACACAGACGTCAGTCGGTCAGCGGTTGTGGGAATCAGGACAGGCGGGAGGGCAGCGAGGACGGACACGGAGCCGGTTTGGTCGTTAATCTGGTCTCTGGGGGTGTGTTCTCACATCTGGAGGAACAGAACAGTGCTGGAGACGGCAGGCACTTATTCACTCCCCTTCCTCCTCCCCCACTCCTCTCTCTCTATCTCGCTTCCCTCTGCCTCTCTGCGCTCCCTGTCTCTGGTTGTGTTACTGGGAAGTCAGATGTGCGCTGTGGAGATGCTGCCAGCAGTACTGTGAGGGAACTCTGTGTAATTCTACGGCATAACAAGAATGCAAAGCGTGGCTGGATCAGCGATCTCCACACTCACTGACTGAAGAGGACCTTCCCACCGGGGCCTCATCTGCCTCATTAAATCCTCGTCAGGTTTCAACTTATTTTCTTCAGATTCGTGTGGAAATCAATATCGACTGAGGTTTCATTTTTGGAATCTCGGAAAATCCAAACCGTGACACATTGTTGTTTGATTGGAGGTTGTTTTTGGACCGTGCTGTATCTTATTGGGAATCTGATTCTTTGGGGATTTTGCTCACCAGTAATTGGTTGGTATTAAACCCCTGTGGGGCGGACGTCTCACGTGCTTAAGTAGGATGACTGAGGTCCTGGGGTCGGATGGGAATCTCAACACGGTGTGTAAGCGACTGGAGCAGCACTGCTGTGTGGTGGACCAGCCTCAGACCCCCTCGTCAGCCATCAAGAGGCACACCAACACTGGGGCCAAGCTATGGGGCCGCGTACGCAGCAAGCTCCTCAGACAAAAGGTCCTCCTCTCCTTCTTTCTCTCCTAGGGGTTCTCCTCTCCTTCTTCCTTTCATACTGGTTCTCCTCTCCTTCTTTCTTTCCTACTGGTCCTTCTCTTTTGTCTTTATCAATGTAGTTGTCTCAGTCTGTCTTTATCAATGTAGTTGTCTCCATCTGTCTTTATCAATGTAGTTGTCTCCATCTGTCTTTATCAATGTAGTTGTCTCCATCTGTCTTTATCAATGTAGTTGTCTCCATCTGTCTTTATCAATGTAGTTGTCTCCATCTGTCTTTATCAAT
>JACXGK010011141.1:0-16501 GCA_016801125.1 Novumbra hubbsi
GAGACTGTACTAGATAGTGTGTCTGCACAGTGTAATCACTTCTGCTGTGTTCTGTGCAGGAGTGGAGACTGTACTAGATAGTGTGTCTGCACAGTGTAATCACTTCTGCTGTGTTCTGTGCAGGAGTGGAGACTGTACTAGATAGTGTGTCTGCACAGTGTAATCACTTCTGCTGTGTTCTGTGCAGGAGTGGAGACTGGTGGCTGGCAAAGTCTCTTTTAACAGGAGAGGAGGGTTACATACCAAGCACCTATGTAACCAGAGCAAACACCCTGGAAGAACAGAAGTATGGGTCTTTTATTGCATACCTTAGACATTTCTTTGTAACATAACACCTAATATGCTTCAGCACAGACTAATAGAAAAAAAACAAGAGGGGTTTTGAAGGGATAAAATTGACTGGTCTTCTTTTTTACTAACATACCTGTAATAACTTATCATCGTGGGTCAAATAACTGTCCTTCCTTGTGTTTCAGCTGGTTTTTTAAGGACCTGAGTCGTAAAGAGACTGAGCGACTACTCTTGGCTCCAGGGAACCAGACAGGATCGTTTCTCATCAGAGAGAGTGAGACAAGCAAAGGTCAGATGTCAACAGACTTACTGAATGCTCCCTTTTAAAAAGAACACCATGGTTCCTCAAACAACATGACGGTTCAAACTTCTAAATTGCATAAAAACTGTTTCAAGGTGGATCCTGAATATGTAAAATAATTACTCCAGGCAACCAAACTGACAACAAACCTGGAAGAACATGTGAAAGCTGTAACAGGAACCTCCTCCTTTGTTAGAGACCAGACACAGCATATAGAACCTTCAAACGGGCTACAACAGTGGTTCCACTCAAACCAGCAACATCTCCAAAACCACACTGTTCTTATAAAAAAAATCTCTTAGAATATCTCTATGATGCAGGTCAGCAGGGGTCCTGATGGAGCCCACTTCTAACGCGGTGTGTGTATCCCTCCTCCAGGAGCCTTCTCTCTGTCCATCAGAGATTCAGGCCAGGAACACGGAGACATTGTTAAGCACTACAAGATTCGTTCTTTGGACAATGGAGGATACTACATCTCCCCCTCCACCAGCTTTCCTACGATGCAGGAGTTGATCAATTACTACACCAGTAAGTCTGAGGGTTATTAGCAACTGCTAGCAATTAGTACACCTGCGAGGGACATGCTGCATAACTAACCTCTTATCAAACATATCAAATGCCCCTACAGTCATATTTTTTTTGTAACAACACACTCACTCAACAACTGCAAGTCATTAACAGGAAGATGGAAGACGATCAGTTGATCACTGAGGTTGACGATGTAAATCTGTTAATTATCTATTGGCTTTTCTACTGGTTGTCACTTATCTTACATGCGTGTATTACATCCTTACTACATGATGTAGCTTTGCCTAGTAGAAACACATGACACCTCCGTCGGCCGAGTGATGGAGTTGGAGGTGGGGTTGAGGCTAGAGCTGTTCATCCCTGTATTGATCTCCGTCCCTCAGTTTCTCGTATGGGGTCAGGTGTGCTTCAGCGTTCATTTAATGCTCTGCTGCAGTTAAACTTCAACCTACTCACTACTCTGAACCTGTGGACCAGTGGCTGCATCTCTCAAGCAAGGCGTGTTTGATGACAGCTGTAAACACATCTTGGTTTTGTTTGCTTAAGTAGGGCAAACAGCAGATGAGCAGGAAATCAGATTCAGCGACTCAACTCTACTCAGCTCTATTCAGCTCCTCTCAGCTCCTCTCTACTCAGCTCCATTCAGCTTCTCTCAACTCAGCTCCATTCATCTCCTCTCAACCCCTCTCTACTCAGCTCCATCCAGCTTTTCTCAACTCCTCTCTATTCAGCTCCTCTCTACTCAGCTCCATTCAGCTCCTCTCTACTCAGCTCCATTCAGCTCCTCTCTCAAATCCAACTCCAATGGAATTTTAATACTTAACTTTTCATAGAAGAAATAATTGTTAACATTTACCCTTGTGTGAACTTAATACATAGTCAACGTAACAAAAGAGAGAACGGAAAGTGATTTGAGTTTAGCAGACTAAATAAACACATCTGAAACAAATCTGGTCACACAAACCACCGTCCTCAGTTTACTGCTATTGCCATTACACCTCCTTTATAATGTGGTGAGGAGTAGACAGCTGTTGGTTGGTGGAGCTAGCACAGATTTGCCCGTAACCATAGAATAGACATGTAGGTTTCTGTTGGTAACACACAGTACATAGAGACATCAGCTACCTCCAGGGGGAAACACATGAGGCACCAGGTTGTGTTTCTGTGTGTCTTCTTTAGGCCTCCACACTGATTACATTGTACGTTCAGGACAAGGGTTGAATTCAATCAAACCTGCACTGAATTATCTATTAAATGAAGTGCTACAACCCTTCTGTGTGCGACAGGCAAGTCTGACGGTTTGTGTCAGCGTCTGAAAGAGCCCTGCAAGCCGAAGGCCCCGGTGCAGCCATGGGCTCAGGACGAGTGGGAGATACCCAGAGACACGCTGAAGATGGTCAAGAAGCTGGGAGCTGGACAGTTTGGAGAAGTCTGGATGGGTAGGACAGTTTGGAGAAGTCTGGATGGGTAGCACAGTTTGGAGAAGTCTGGATGGGTAGCACAGTTGAGCCAGCATGTGTGTGTGTGAGTGGGTGTTTCAGACTTTTCATGGATGTTCAGTCATATTGTCCTCAAGGTGTATCCACTCTTCCCTCCCCAGGATATTATAAGGGGAATCAGAAGGTGGCCATTAAAACGCTGAAAGAAGGAACCATGGAACCTGAGGCCTTCCTGCAGGAGGCCAACCTGATGAAACAGCTCAAACACGAGTGTCTGGTGAGACTCCACGCTGTGGTAACCTTGGAACCCATCTACATCGTCACAGAGTACATGATCAACGGTGAGAGACACACTTATGTCACAGGCATCCCTGGAAAACATCTAAATATCTGTGATTCTCTGATCACAATCACAGACTGATTATGAGGACTTTTCCTACGTAGCACTTTAAGAGAGCAGTTCTTATTCATAAAAATATAACATGGGCCCACTATATCTAACTGTTTGAACTTCTTCTTATTGTGCTTTGTGCAGGAAGCCTACTGGACTTTCTCAAAACAGACGAGGGCAAGAAGCAAAATGTCCCTAAACTGATAGACATGTCGGCACAGGTAAAAACCTCTTCCAATTAATTGGACTTCTCCAGGGTTAATTTTATTTCTCCATATTTGATCAGTTGGCTAATAACATTTTGAGGAATTTCTAATTGTTGAGCTTAATGGTTAATGTCAGCTGAGATTTGAACACGGCTGTGAACAAATTGCTTAGCAACACTGCCAGATGAACCCTGACCCTAATTAGTGACCTTCTGACCAAGACCCCAGAGCTGATGTCAAACACTTTGTTTACAGCAAGGTTGCCATGTGGGACTGAGGAAAGAAAACGTTTCTCAGTATCAATTCAGAGAACACGTCTATTAATAGCAAAGCAGGCCGCAGAGGTTTACACAGAGCCAGAATGTGAAGACAAATGGAAACTATCACTGCTAGCTGGTGTAAAGGAAGGTGGTGTCTGTGACACAGTAGCAAGCGCAGTAGAGATGGTTGTAGACTGCTAACCGTCGCTATCATTAACATCCGGACAGGAAGTTCAGTTATGTCGCTTCTTTCCATCCCCCAAGCCAAGCCCCTCCCTCCCCCTGAGACCACAAGTGTGGCTTCCTGTGAGAGGGCAGCACATCCTGTCTAACCCACTTCCCTATATGACAACTCTAAACAGCACTGCTTCTGACCGGATCACCATCATCACACCTACATTCCCCCATGATCCCTCGTCAGGATGAGTGCACTTCAGAGTGATTAGGCTATCATTTGGAAGCAGATGTCAAAATCACACTATATTTATACATAGACGCCATCCTAAAATAGGGTTGCCTTCACAGACACACCCTCAAACTATGCACTCTCTTAAAACTATTCAGCAACATATACACCCCATTAGGACTACTTAACAATATTAAAAACCCTTACGACAACTTAACAACATATGCACTCTCTTAAAACTACTCAGCCACATATACAACCTTTTTACACTGCTTAACATCATATAGGCTTTGGGTTCTCAAAAAGCTATATAAATAAAATGCATTATTATTACCTACATTCCTTTTAGACTGCTTAGCAACATATATACCTCCTGAAAACTGCATAGAAACATATATACCTCCTGAAGACTGCTTAGCAATATATATACCCCCTGAAGACTGCTTAGCAACATATATACCTCCTGAAGACTGCTTAGCAACATATATACCTCCTGAAGACTGCTTAGCAACATATATACCTTCTGAAGACTGCTTAGCAACATATATACCTCCTGAAGACTGCATAGCAACATATATACCTCCTAAAGACTGCTTAGCAACATATATACCTCCTGCAGACTGCTTAGCAAGTATTGAAATGGTACCAACCAGTGGTGTGTCAACGTTAACTGGTATCAACCAGTAGTGTGTCAACGTTAACTGGTATCAACCAGTGGTGTGTCAACTTTAACTGGTATCAACCAGTGGTGTGTCAACGTTAACTGGTACCAACCAGTGGTGTGTCAACGTAAACTGGTATCAACCAGTGGTGTGTCAACGTAAACTGGTATCAACCAGGTGTGGTCTATCATTAAATGTACATTACTGAAAAGATTCCCATACAGGAAATCGAATTTGGTATTTTTTCTTTTTTCAAAATGAAAGCCTATAAATGTCAAAATGATCTCACTTCTCTTTTCCTTGCATTCATTGTTAGATAGCAGAAGGCATGGCCTACATAGAGAAGAAGAATTATATCCACAGAGACCTGCGAGCTGCCAACATTCTTGTCAACGAGACTCTCCACTGCAAGATAGCAGATTTTGGGCTGGCCAGGATTATAGAGACTGAGTACACTGCTAAGGAAGGTCAGACTAGTTTAATCAATCAAACCCACATTACATTATTTATACAAGATTATTTAGCTATGGACAAATGTACTCATAGACATATGACACATGGTGGTTCCATCTGAAACATGGTGGTTCCATCTGACACATGGTGGTTCCATATGACACATGGTGGTTACATCTGACACATGGTGGTTACATCTGACACATGGTGGTAACATCTGACATGTTGTTGTTCCATCTGACACATGGTGGTTACATCTGACACATGGTGGTTCCATCTGACACATGGTGGTTCCATCTGACACATGATGGTTACATCTGACACATGGTGGTTCCATCGGACACGTTGTTGTTCCATCTGACACATGGTGGTTCCATCTGACACATGGTGGTTACATCTGATACATGGTGGTAACATCTGACATGTTGTTGTTCCATCTGACACATGGTGGTTACATCTGACACATGGTGGTTACATCTGACACATGGTGGTTACATCTGACATGTTGTTGTTACATCTGACACATGGTGGTTCCATCTGACACATGGTGGTTTCATCTGACATGTTGTTGTTACATCTGACACATGGTGGTTACATCTGACACATGGTGGTTACATCTGACACGTGGTGGTTACATCTGACATGTTGTTGTTACATGTCAGATGTGACTTCTGGTGGTTATATCTGACATGTGGTGGTTGTATCTGACATGTGGTGGTTATATTTGACTTGTGGTGGTTATATTTGACTTGTGGTGGTTATATTTGACATGTGGTGGTTATAGCTGACATGTGGTGGTTATATCTGACATGTGGTGGTTATATCTGACATGTGGTGGTTATATCTGACATGTGGTGGTTCATTTGACACGTGGTGGTTATATTTGACACAGGGTGGTTATATTTGACACGGGGTGGTTATATCTGACATGTGGTGGTTATATCTGACATGTGGTGGTTATATCTGACATGTGGTGGTTGTATCTGACATGTGGTGGTTATATTTGACTTGTGGTGGTTATATTTGACATGTGGTGGTTATATTTGACATGTGGTGGTTATATTTGACATGTGGTGGTTATATTTGACATGTGGTGGTTATATTTGACATGTGGTGGTAATATTTGACATGTGGTGGTTATATTTGACATGTGGTCGTTATATTTGACATGTTGGTTTGTACATTATAAGAGACCCACATTTAAATGTATTAGTTACTACGTTGGTTTGTATGTTATTAGGGAACCACATTTACATTTACTAGTTAGTACATTGGTTTGTAAATTATTAGGGACCCACATTCCCATTTACAATTGCTAGTTAGTACATTGGTTTGTATGTTATTAGGGACCCAAATTTACATTTACTAGTAAGTAATAGGGATTGTAACCATTTGGGTAAAGTTTACAGAAATAGAAAAGGATTGATGTTACTGCATTGACGCAAATCCTTCAAAGAGTCTGTCATTAAAAGTCACACGTTACAGCAAGCTGATAGTGGTTGATAAGTAGTCCGAAACGCTTATCTTGGAACAGAATAATTGTTGATGTTGACACTTATCTGTATTCCGTTATAAATGTCAATCATTTTCCACTGTGAGAAAGGGATATAATTGCGTGAGACATAGATTCACAGTTCTCAACTCCACACATTCTCTAACACTCTCTGTTTTTCCATCGTTTCTCTGCATCCCTGGACAGGTGCTAAGTTTCCTATTAAGTGGACGGCTCCGGAGGCAATCAACTTTGGGACATTCAGCATCAAGTCAGATGTCTGGTCATTTGGCATCCTGTTGACTGAGATAATCACTTATGGAAGAATACCCTATCCCGGTAATAAATTAGCCTAAAATACTATATCCCGGAGGAGTGAGATTACCCTATCCCGGTAATAAATTGGCCTAGAATCCTACATCCAAGAAGAGAGATTACCCTATCCCGGTAATAAATTGGCCTAGAATATTATATCCAAGAAGAGTGAGATTACCCTATCCCGGTAATAAATTGAAATAGAATACTATATCCAAGAAGAGTGAGATTACCCGATCCCGGTAATAAATTGGCCTAGAATACTATATCCAAGAAGAGTGAGATTACCCTATCCCGGTAATAAATTGAAATAGAATACTATATCCAAGAAGAGTGAGATTACCCGATCCCGGTAATAAATTGGCCTAGAATACTATATCCAGGAAGAGTGAGATTACTCAATCTCAGTAGCACCTATGTACAGTTTTGAAAACACTTTTATATTAATCAAAATTAAAGGTAAATTACATGTGCCTTTACAACTGTGGAAACCTTAATGTAACTTGCCTATACTGATAGTGAGAAAAAAAAACGATGTTATTATTTGCCCACTTCCTTTAGCTTATCGATCTTCCATTTGTATTGCAAAACAGTTTTCAGTTCACCTTTTCATATCTAGCAAACCTTGTTTGTCATACTACATGTCGGTGAGGATTCTTGTGTTTGAGAGACAACTGAAAGCAATCAATGCGTTAATTTGTATCTCGTACTGTTACGAGAGACTGTTCTTTCTTTAAACCAATCAATGCGTTAGTTTGTATCTCGTACTGTTACGAGAGACTGTTCTTTCTTTAAACCAATCAATGCGTTAGTTTGTATCTCGTACTGTAATGAGCCACTGTTCTTTCTTTAAACCAATCAATGCGTTAGTTTGTTTCCTTTGTAATTATAGGAAACATGCAAGTCACTAGTTTTTAACTGTCGAGGTGCTGCCCCTGTACCCCGTTCTCTGCCTCCCCCACAGGTATGACCAACCCAGAGGTCATCCGGAACCTGGACAGGTTTTACAGGATGCCGAGCCCAGAGGGTTGCCCCGCTGAACTGTATGACATCATGATGTCCTGCTGGACAGAGAAGGCAGAGGATCGGCCCACCTTTGAACACCTACAGCACACACTCAATGACTTCTTCATTGCCACAGAAGGACAATATGAAATGCAACCCTGAAGTCATCCCTTAATGTTCCTGTAGAAATCAAATGGGGGACAAAGTAATGGCAAAGTTGAATAGATATTGTTGTAATGCTGATGGAGTAGAGCTGAGCCAAACCAAGCTGGATTTTGCCTGGCAGATTTATGACTGCAGTTGTTGCCTGGAATTGATTTGATATGGACCATTTGAAAAGATGGAAAGAGAAAAATGAAGAATAAAATATCCACGCCAGGTCAGTATAATCTGGATAAAATGAACAACATGATTTCCTGGCCTCAGAGGGACTGTGCAAGATGGAACCTGAAGAACGTTAAATAATCGTTTATCCACAGCAGGTCAGTATTATCTGGATGAAATTAACATAAGGATTTCATGGCCTCAGAACGACTGTGTGAGATGGAACCCTGAAGAATGTTAAATAATAATTCAGGGCCACAGTCAAACCTTCTCAGTAGGAGGTAGAAATGCACCTGACAGTCTTTGCGTGTAAAGATTGAAGTCCTGAAACCAACCGATGAGATATTAAACCCACAGAGACAGAATAATCCTGAGACTGGTGGAACGCAGCAAGTGTTTTGACATGATAAAGATATATAGACAGTGTTTTGACATGATAAAGATATATAGACAGTGTTCTGACATGATGAAGGTATATAGACAGTGTTCTGACATGATGAAGGTATATAGACAGTGTTCTGACATGATGAAGGTATATAGACAGTGTTCTGAAATGATGAAGGTATATAGACAGTGTTCTGACATGACGAAGGTATATAGACAGTGTTCTGACATGGTGAAGGTATATAGACAGTGTTCTGACATGATGAAGGTATATAGACAGTGTTCTGACATGATGAAGGTATATAGACAGTGTTCTGACATGATGAAGGTATATAGACAGTGTTCTGACATGGTGAAGGTATATAGACAGTGTTCTGACATGATGAAGGTATATAGACAGTGTTCTGACATGATGAAGGTATATAGACAGTGTTCTGACATGATGAAGGTATATAGACAGTGTTCTGACATGATGAAGGTATATAGACAGTGTTTTGACATGATTAAGGAGAAAATATTTTAACCACCCCCTTATGCAACAAATATTGCAGTCAGAGTGTTATATAATTGCAGTATGCCGCAATGATTGCTTTTTACTGCATTATTTTGGCGCTGTATCTGCATTTGTTCTGCAATCACTGAATACCACATTTTTACAATCACTTTTACTACAGTTTAAAAAATGTTCAATCTTTTTTGTAAGTGTAATATTATGGGTATGGTCCAGATTAGGCCTTGAGATTGAACAGGTTTTAGATGACACCATGTATGAACCTTCTCAGGATGTTGTATTTCTGGACTCCTTTTTAAATTCTTTACCTAAATGCTGTAAATCACTTGAATTATTACCCTTTATCAATAAAGATTCAATGTATATTATTTGTAATTTAACAGAAGCTGCTTCAAGTTATTTTTTACAAGATTTGTATGATAGATGGGTTAGGGTCTAGGCTCTTGAACAAAACAACAGTAGCAAGAAAGCAGGAAACAACTTGAGCATAAGTTACTGCCGAGAAGTCATCGGTTATTTTCTTTGTAGATACTTCTCAGGAACAGTGGTGGTTTATTCAAAGAACCAGACAACCGGTTTCAAGACCATACTCTGATGCTCTGCTAGTTTGGGTACTTGGGCTGTGAAGCAGAGGACCCAATTCCATCATACAAGCATTGCGGTGTTCATCATAGGAACAAGGCCGTTTGAGTCCAACCTAAACTTTCTAAAGTACACCTTGTTCCCTACAAAGTGCACTACTTTTGATCTGAGCCCAATGGTTAGTAGGGAACTAGTGAATAGGGAACCATTGAACAATCAACCAGGGAATATTTGTGGAGACTTGTGGGATTGACTCCAAAACCACCCAAAGAGTGGATCCAACAGCTTCCTGTGCTGTTTCCTGAGTGGTCAGCACCAATAGGAAACAGGAAGTGTGACTCAGCATTCCTGTCATACCAATGTGGTTGACATGCTAGCTCGCTAGCCATCCACAAGAGGCAGAGGCTGCTTCCTAAAAAGTCTGCTAGTTCCTGCATGGTGCATTACTCACTATAGGGCCCAGGTCAGCTGTGGTGCTGATGGAGGATCATGTTGAATCATTCTCACAACCTCTTGTGGAAGAAACCCAGCTCAGGGCTGATGGATGAGTATGTTGAATATGTTGAATGTTTCTGATTAATCGATTAAACATTTAAATTCCATTCGAAAATTACTTGATTAGAAATTTCACGTCACTTCTTGAACCAAAGTGAATATGAGCCTAACATTGGTAATGAGTTGTCTATTTTATAAATTGTTTTACAAGAATCATGTAAGAACTTGTTTACACAAACACTTGTTTGTCTGTTTTCACAAAGACAAGAAGAAAAACGTTATTCTTGTTGTGATACAATCCTGACCTGCAGAGGTCAGTGTCACACAATCTTTGAGGGGACCTGTGCTGTATGAAACAAAAATTTTGAGGCAAATAAAGTTTGGTTTTGTAGGATCAGGTAGGACTTGCAAACCTGCTGTATATAATGTCTGGAAACAATGTTTTTATTCTTCAGGTAAGTTCAGTAAGAACCTATTCTCACTACTTTTATTATTTCACATCCTTCCGAATATTTTGAATCACAGGGGGGTTTCCAATCAGGGCTCAGAATAAGGACCAACTGCTTGGCCACCCTCTGTAGTGTACAGGTACGGAAGCCCATAGGGGACTATATTCATATTGGCTTCCATTTACAGGGGGTCCCTGGATAGCACTGCTGAATGTGGGTCAGGAAAACATTACATGAACTAACTGATAATAAATAACTTGACTGGAATTAAATAAATATAAAAACAATGTGTTATTGAAATGACAGAACATAAAGGTCATCTGTGTCTGATTATTCCCCAGTAATATTAATGTCAATGTAGAATATATTTATATAGCACATATAAAACAACCGAGGCTGACCAAGTGCTGAACAGGATAAAATGCAAATACAATATTTTGAATAAATAACAGAAAAGAAAGGAAATAAAAACAGCAGCACAGTAAAATAAATCAGTAATGGGATGCTCCTGCACCCTTTGCCTACTCCTACATCCTCTCCTTGCTCCAACACTCTCTTCCTGCTTCTACACCCTCTCCCTGCTCCTACATTCTCTCCCTACTCCTACACCCTCTCCCTGCATCTACACCCTCTCCCTGCTCCTACATTCTCTCCCTGCTACAACACCCTCTCCCTGCTCCTACATTCTCTCCCTACTCCTACACCCTCTCCCTGCTTCTACACCCTCTCCCTGCTCCAACACCCTCTTCCTGCTCCAACACCCTCTCCCTGCTTTGACACCCTCTCAGTGACACATTTTCCTTGAAAATTCTTTCTTTGCTGAATTCCTTTTGATTTTTTTTGTAGCTATTTTCAACCCCTTTGATATGGTTGCTAGGTATGTTATTTTCTTCAGGATACACAACACCCTCCCTTTAGGTAACGGCAGAAATATCATACTCCCGTAACAACCTCACCGTTTTTCACAGATATTTGTGGCACAGCAGCTGAGCACCACACAGGGGAGGTAAAACACATTATACACACTAAAGAAATACTAGGACAATAACTACAGCAAAATAAATTATTAGTTATTATTAGTTATTCTGCTGCTAAAATGTTATTGTTCATGTTTGATAAACATTATTTAAAATGTTGGTTTTAGTTGTAGTTTATTATCATAATATATATATATTTTGACCAATAATTCTTTAGGTCACAGCTTACCTGGCAAAGATAATGAGCTCTCTATAATGAGCTAACGCAAGTTAGCATTGAATCGCAAACCTTCCAGACATTATCCTTCTGCCTCAGTAGAAAATGGTTCAGTTGCTTGACTGTTTAAATGCCTGAGGGTTTACTTTCCAAAAGGTTTAGTTGCCAGAAGGTACAGTTCCTGATCCCTGTAAGACCTGCGGCGTGCTTCCAGACACACTGGTTGAGTCACTAATTGGGGATCTGCATATTGAGGAGAACACTCAGCGCATCCCAGGTAGTCCCCAAATGGAATCCTAAAAAGGGTGCCCTTCATAATAAAGGCACCATAACCAATCAAGGGCACCTTTGGGAAGGTTCTGTCTTCTGGCGCTGAACATCAGTCAGAACAGGATCCCGAAATTGACATCATTGCCCTCAGGGTTTACTATACGCTAATCATATTTAACGATAGCTATGCGCTAATCATATTCAGGTATAGCTATGTGCTAATCATATTCAGGGATGGCTATATGCTAATCATATTTAGAGATAGCTATGTGCTAATAATATTCAGGGATAGCTATATGCTAATCATATTTAGAGATAGCTATGTGCTAATAATATTCAGGGATAGCTATATTCTAATCATATTTAGAGATAGCTATGTGCAAATAATATTTAGGGATAGCTATTTGCTAATCATATTTAGAGATAGCTATGTGCTAATAATATTCAGGGATAGCTATATGCTAATAATATTCAGGGATAACTATATGCTAACAATATTCAGGGATAGCTATGTGCAAATAATATTCAGGGATAGCTATATGCTAACAATATTCAGGGATAGCTATAAACTAATAATATTCAGGGATAGCTATATGCTAATAATATTCAGGGATAGCTATGCGCTAATCATATTTAGAGATAGCGATGCGCTAATCATATTTAGAGATAGCTATGTGCTAATCATATTCACTCTGCAGATGAACTGAGAGGAAATAAATGTTTTCCTTCCCTGCATTGTTATCATTTCATCCCAGAAATACACTGCATCCGACTTCAAACTATCAGCACTGAACGACTGAGGAAAATGCCATGCAGGAAGGAATGAAAGGAAAGAACTTGGAAAAATTATTTAAGTCATGATCCTCTACAGACTCAATCCCTTCTCCTGTTGAAACTGATTTTCATGAAGTGGGACACTAATGGAGATTCCTCTGATGAGGCCAATCCTCCAGACCTGCAGCAGCACAGCGTGTAAGAATAGATAAATGTGTGCCTGGCATTGGGTTCTGCTTCCAGACCTGAACCCTGGAATATTGGAAGAGGAATTGTGAAGCCATTGCAGCCTAATTTCTACACAGTGCACTACTTGGTCCAAGTTTCAAGTGATACAGTATGAAGGTAGGTTGGAAACATTTGGAACACCTGCCTCGTCTTGATGGATGGTCTAAGGTCCAGGCAGATATGTTGGGCTTGAAGCTTCTGTTATCGACCTAAAAGGGAAATGTATTTACTAGTTTCTAATTACATGTTTTTAATTAATCATTTGTAATTACTCAAGCCTTATGTGTATCGTAATTTGCAAGCCAATTTGTCTGGGGTTTCCAGAAGAAGCACGTACAGGAAACCTGCAAGTGCAAAAGCTGAATGTCAATAGGGCCCATTGCAGTTGATCCCATTGGGTAAAGCTGTCCTGTTCACTGGTGCTAAAACGCAGCTTGCGTCTTAAGCAAACACACTCAAAGCCCACATCATGAGAAATGATTGGAAATAAAGTGCCTCTTAGAAAGCCTCACAGCTCTATAAAAGTGCAAGGCTACACAGGAGGAGCTCCACAAACACTACAATTACATTAACCAAAGGAAACATTTATCTTTGCATGGTCACACAATAAGATAATCCACTTCAGTGGGGGTTCTGGTAAGAAGAGCAAAAAACTAAACTAGCCATGCTCTCCCTCGGGTCTCTGCAGATCAATATTTTGTTGTAGCCACTAACTAGCTCAACTGATTAACCTAGTCAAGGCTTTTGACATCCTTAACACGCTGCTTGTTGTAAATCTGAACATCACAGTGGCCTTGCCCTGGGTTGTATCCTTAACACACTGCTTGTTGTAAATCTAAACATCACAGTGACCTTGCCCTGGGTTGTATCCTTAACACACTGCTTGTTGTAAATCTAAACATCACAGTGACCTTGCCCTGGGTTGTATCCTTAACACACTGCTTGTTGTAAATCTGAACATTACAGTGACCTTGCCCTGGGTTGTATCCTTAACACACTGCTTGTTGTAAATCTAAACATCACAGTGACGTTGCCCTGGGTTGTATCCTTAACACACTGCTTATTGTAAATCTGAACATCACAGTGACCTTGCCCTGGGTTGTATCCTTAACACACTGCTTGTTGTAAATCTGAACATCACAGTGACCTTGCCCTGGGTTGCATCCTCAACACACTGCTTGTTGCCCTGGGAATTACAGCAAGAGCCGTGGTATACAGTTTCGGTGGCGCTACAATAGTTGTTAATGGTTTAGGCTGTTGTCTGTTTAGAACAGTGTTTTGGTTTATTCAGGAAGTAATAGACTGACCTGTTTCCAGAAGAAGTCCCCCTTGTTTCACCGTTGTCATTGGGAGCAAATTTGACCTTGTCCGAGTCATTAGTGTGACATCAACATCCCTTCAGTGAGCAGGCAGCTTTCTGAGGATGTCCAGAAGTACAAGTCACGCCCCTTCACATCTGCCTTCTGGGACATCATCTGGGGAGGTATTCCCCCAGGAGCTTCCTGGAAAGAGAAGGTGAAAACGTTGTGACCCAACTGTTCTTGAGAAACCTTTGGCGTGTTGGAAGCTATACTCATATATAACGCTCATTTGGATAATTAAAGTTATAAAGAATGTTAAGGAAAGATGGTTTGGGGAGGTGTGGGAGGTGGGGGAGGGTGAAGTAGGAAATATATCTTGTCAAAGAAGGCTTTGGGAGTAGGGGAAGCAGTAGGGGAAGCACTGCGCATTTAAATGATCATCTGAGCTGATTCATTACAAATATCTGCAGTCATAGAACTTCATATAACTGTCACGCCCTGATGGGTTTCACCTGTTCCCTTGTCTTCACCCCCCCACCAGGTGTTGTATAGTTCCAATTGCCCTCTGTATTTAGTCCCTGTTAGTACAACGAATCCAGCGTTTCATAGTCCTTGTTTCCGAGCCCCTGCCCAGTCTCTAGAGTTCCCGTTACCGATCTTCGCCTGCCCACCGACCACGTCTCTGCCCATCGTCTGACACACACCCTCCAGCCCCGTTGCCGACCCACGTCTGTATATGACCACAAACATTCTGTGTGCTAACGCATCGCACTTACCTGATCACTGTCCGCCTTTGGGTCCTTCCGTCATAATCCTGATAATAACACAAAGTTAACCATCATATAGCACAAAAGGAACCATCATATAGCACAAAGTTAACCATCATATAGCACAAAATTAACCATCATATAGCACAAAATTAACCATCATATAGCACAAAGTAAACCACCACATACGCTCAACTAACCTACTGTGTATTCGCTATTACAGTCCACAAAACACCCTTCACAAGCAAGAATCCACAGATTCTCTGCTACGTGGGTGTTCATTCAGAATAGATTCCCAATAATTTGAATTGCTCTAGACTGACTGCTACATCGATATGAACAGCTCTTCGAGTTAAAGGCCACGAAAATGTCATCTTATTTCTACAAATAGATGTAGGTGGACGATAGCTGTCATGGCAACTCAAATGTAATATTTAATAGGTCATTATCCATGTGGACAAAGGTCTTTTCAGGTGTGTACCAAATGCAGACCCATTTCAGGGCTGAGGTAAATGGTTTTAAGGAGCTCAGTCATGGTCTAACTCCCTTACTAATTCACTTTCCAATGAGGAGTGGTAGAACAGACTATGTGCAACTTTTTAAGTTGGCTGTGCTACAGCAGTTTATATTTTTAGTTAAGGAGAGTCAGACAATGTCATCTAACAGGAAGACAAGCCAGCTGTCCGAACTTGTAGAAATCATGGTTGGATTATGACCAGGCATGCAGGGGCTTGGTCCAGGACCCCAGAACTCCCCAGGGCCTTTTATTATTTCCTAGATGTTGTTAAAATGGCTGTCATGGGGCAATTTTCTTTAGTGTTAAAATTCTGTCAAGGGCGCAACTAGGGACGTTGTTGTTGAACCCAGACACCACAACTAGGGACCTGGTTTCCATCTCCACAGATAGACGAGTAATGTTGAACCCAGACACCACAACTAGGGACCTGATTTCCATCTCCTCAGATAGACGAGTAATGTTGAACCCAGACACCACAACTAGGGACCTGGTTACCATCTCCTCAGATAGACGAGTAATGTTGAACCCAGACACCACAACTAGGGACCCGGTTGCCTTCTCCTCAGAGAGAGACGAGTGATGTTGAACCCAGACACCACTACTAGGGCCCGGTTTCCATCTCCTCAGAGAGACGAGTGATGTTGAACCCAGACACCACAACTAGGGACCTGGTTTCCATCTCCACAGATAGACAAGTGAAGTTGAACCCAGACACCACAACTAGGGACCTGATTTCAATCTCCTCAGATAGACGAGTAATGTTGAACCCAGACACCACAACTAGGGACCCGGTTGCCATCTCCTCAGAGAGACGAGTGATGTTGAACCCAGACACCACAACTAGGGCCCGGTTTCCATCTCCTCAGAGAGATGAGTGATGTTGAACCCAGACACCACAACTAGGGACCCGGTTGCCATCTCCTCAGAGAGACGAGTGATGTTGAACCCAGACACCA